>JAVQIZ010081202.1:0-24916 GCA_036023535.2 Galaxias brevipinnis
GTGTGTGTGTGTGTGTGTGTGTGTGTGTGTGTGTAACCATGCACAAATCCATAAATATAATCAGTGTTTGGCTGAGCGTGTGCTTTGTGCTCCTGTGTGTGCTCTCTGACAGTGGCTCTTTGTGTCTGAGTTTGTATGGCATGGGTGGCTGGGTGAGGTGCACGGCTCTGTGCTTTATTCTTCTCGTTCATCTCCCCCCCCCCCTCTCTTTCTTTCTCTGTCTCCTCTCTTCGTTCTCTCTCCGTCCCGTATCGTTCTCAATCTGTGTTCTACCTTTTTAAAGTTCTTCCTCTCTCTCCCAGCTGCTGGTAGACATTGCATGGTCGCAGCCTTGGGTGGCTTGCCTCCATGGGGGGGCTGTGTGGGTGGATGGTGTGCTCTAAAGCAAGGCCGAGACAGCTGCTTAGACGGGGGGGGGGCCGCAGACGTTGTTCAATTCGTGACCATTTACATATCTTAATTGGACCGCTTCCTCTGCTTTCTTCTTATGTTTGTCTTGATCTCTTTTCTCTCTCTCTCTCTCTCTCTTTTCTTTTGTTCCTTGTCATCGCTCCTCTCCTCCTTCTTGCTGGATCGAGCCGTGCATATTATGAACTCTTTTTCGTTCGTTCTTTCGCTCTTTCTCTCCTGACCGTATCTGCGGTTGAATTTTAATGGAATTTTTGTAGGTCAAAATTATTACTGAGTTCTAACCTCTCTCTCTCTCTCTTTCTCTCTCCCTCTCTCTCTCTGTTTCATTCTCCCTCTCTCTGTTTCCCACTATCCCTGTCACTCTCTTCCACCAGTGTACACATACTTCTACAAAGGCAAAGACTACTGGAAGTTTGACAACCAGAAGCTGACGGTGGAGCCAGGCTACCCCAAGTCCATCCTCAAGGACTGGATGGGATGCGACCAGTCGGACATGGAGCGCAACCGCGGCGACCGCCAGCTCCCCCTCGACGACGTGGACATCATGGTCACCATCAACGACGTGCCGACGACCGTCAACGCCATCGCCGTGGTGATCCCCTGCATCCTGTCGCTGTGCATCCTGGTCCTGGTCTACACCATCTTCCAGTTCAAGAACAAAGGCACGCAGCAGACCGTCATGACCAGCTACTACAAACAGCCCGTGCAGGAGTGGGTATGACAGGCCTTCGCTAGCCGCCACACCGGCCGCGCTGGGTTGACTCTGAGCACTGACAGCGAAATGAACTGCGGAAGCAGGGGTTTCTTCCTTGGTGGTGATGTTGGTAGCGTCAAATGCTACGTGCTAGTGACAGTGGATGCTAATGTAAAAAAAAACACAAAAAAAAGGTATTTAAAAAAAAGTGCGGTTTTTTTTTCTCAGTAGCGATAACGTTAGCATTCAATGCTACATGCTGGAGACACCGATGACTGAGAAAATAATGCTGTCTTGCTCAGTGTGTGAAACTGTCTTTGCTACGAGGAAGGGTTCAAACGGTTGTTTCCTGTACCCTCTGCCACGGAGCTGTGGGAACTGTCATAACAACATGGCCGACTGCAGGGCACCCACTGTTTCTGAAGAGCGTAACACAAGGAGGCCCAGCATGGTCCGGAGCCTGAGGGGACATGATTGGCTATGGACAAAGTCAATGAGATTTGTCAGCCTTGTTCACCCCTGTTGACTTGCCTGACATCAGCTATTGTGTTATTGGAGGGTGGGATCACTCATACAGGACCCCCCCCGATAACCCTACCCACACATACACACAAACACAGACGCACTGAAATACCCACACATATAAACAAGCTAATCCAACTTAAGCTTGTATACACACAACATTGGCAATGTTAGCAAAGTAAAACAAAATATATATATAAAAAAAATCTAAACAAAGAACAAAAAAAAAATATAGAAATAACTTGAACTTTAATATGTAGGTAGAAGGCCATAGAAAATCAAATCAAAGATCTTTCTAGATCGTTGAATCTTTTTCAATGATTTATTTCTGGGGGGTTTTCTCTTCAAACATAAACACGGCTAAGAGGACCCTTTTTCTGTGTTGGCTACACCAACCATTGAGGTTTCCTCATTCCCCATCACTTCTGTGGACGGTGGCCTCTGAGGAAGACTTTGGTAACGTTCTGCTGTCCTTGTGATTCGTTTACACACTGATGCATTGAAATGAAAGAAAAGACAAAAAAAAGAAAAGAAAAGAAAGGGAGACCCGATAAAAGGCGATGTACTCCCGTGTGTAAGGTCGGTCAGTGCAGCTCTGTTGTGCTGGAGGAAACACCCATAGAGGTCACACAGCAGGTGGATAAAGATCGCTTTTCCAGGTTTAGAGGGTCACTAAGAAAAGAAAATGTATTCTTGATTAGTTTGAGATTTTCATACATTCTATCTTCAGTTACTTTCCTTCTCTCCTCCTCTTTCCAGGGAGAAAGAGAAGGAACGAGAGAGGAATGATAGCGACCGAGAGAGAGAGAGAAAGGGAGGGGACATAGAGAGCGAGAGATGAAGGGATGCGAGAGGGAAGCAGAGAGCTTGTAGAAGGGTTGACAACGCATGAGACGACCAGAGAGAGAGAGAGAATAAAGGAAGAAGGCACAGGAGAGAGAGAGAGAGAGAGAGAGAGAGAGAGAGGGAGGAAGATGAAGGGCTGAGAGTTGAGGAGATAGAGGGCTTGGTTTTAGTATGCTCCCCACGCTGGGCTAGCATTCACTGGGCCCTAATGAACTGTTGCTGCTTCCACCATCGCTGCTTTAATAAGGCCACTCGCCCTCCATCGCCCTCCATTCCTTCCTACTCCTCTTTTTCCTCCCTTCTTTCACTCTCTGATCTTCTCCTTTTCCCCCCTCCGGTTCCCCTCTTTCTCATTACTGTATGTATATTTTTTCTTTTTCTTTTGCGGTAGCTCTCTTTTCTCTCCTCTCCGCCCCTCTCTCTTCCGCTTCTCCCTCTCTTTCTGTCCCTCTCCTCCCCCTCATCTTTCTGGCTCTTTAAACTCAATTTGTATTCAGACGATGCTACGCAATTATCTCGTACACTGAACATTTTGTACAGCGCTTGTGTTTTTATATTGGATTCATATTCACTGACATACGGCCTGTGTGAGGGTCATCAGAGACGCAATGTAAATCAATTTGAGGCTACACATTGTTTTGACTATTATTTTATTTTTCTATTTACTGTAAAGTGCTTTCATCAGTATGACACATTGAAAACAAAGGGACAACCATGAGTTTGTCTTCAGTGTTAACAAAAGTGCCATCGCTATATTTATTTTGTACTTTTATCTCACACCAACACATGTAAACACAGACAGTGGTGTGGTCGCAAAACAGTTTTTACAGAGCCTTTTTGCAAAGAATGCAATGTTCTAAAAGTTATTATCGAGTTATAAAGAAAGTGGGTGTGTGTGTTTTTTCCATATCATCTCAAGGCTAGCGACTCTCTGGCTCTCTTTAGAATCGGCTGCTCTCTCCTCAGTCATCCCTACATCTTTTCTTTTCACAGACTTTTTTTCACTCTCCTTTTCTCTCCTCCGCTCAGTGCTTTTTATTCATTCCGCCTCTTCCCTTTATTTAACTCTCTTACACATACTGTCTGACAGACTGGAGGAGGAGAAAGACTGTTAGATACCCCTGACATGTTTACTCTGATCAATCTGAAATGTTAACGAATGTGTGTTTTGCCTTTTTGAATTGTTGAGTGAACGGACTGAGCTCCCTAGACAGTTTCAAAGGCAAGATGTATTCCAGTTTCTCACTCCGAGCTCTGATCTAACATGATGGATTATTCACTGATTGTCTTCCTCCTCTATTAAATAGACTTTTATTTATGGGTCCACGTATTTATTGGTTTATTTATTGATTGCAAACTATTGGTGTTTTATTTATTTTTTTGTCAGACTGTTTTATTAGAAAAGAGAAACCCTTTGTGAAGATTTAAGACGGATTGATTTTAATAGAAGTTGGTCATCTTGAACTATTCTATTGTGTTTCTTTGTCTGGCAAAACCAGACTTAAGACAGCTATGCGCCAGCTTCAGTTTGTGAGGCCTGTTTAAGAAATAAATAAACAGGCGCCCACTAAGAGGCAGACTCAGAAGTTGCATCTAACAAAAGGAGAAAAGCACTTGCTTATATCTCTGTTTACTGTGAGGTTTAATAGGGAACATTTATGTTTCAAAGCAATTATCAGTATCCAGACCTGAGCAAAATGTTTTACTGTTTTTAACGAGTTAAGAAAAATGAACTCAGGTGGACTTCCCACATTGTTTTCACTGGCTAAAATGTGGACATATGCATTGCATTGTAAGATAAGTTATTTCACACATTGATCAACTTTTTCAAACATTTGCATTTATATTTGAATACACATTTTGCCCAGGTCTGTAATCACTACATTTATATTAACAAAATACGTATGGGAAAGCATATCCCTTTCCTCTAGATCATAAAAAAAGCTTGTGTTACTTGATCATTTATAAAATCCTAATACCTGGATAGTCAAAATCATATAGGGACTAGTAAAGGACGAAACTGTGTATATATAGAGAGAGTTTCAGTTAAATTGACACGTGTAGCTGTGCTTGTAGCTAGCATGTGTGCGGCATTTGCCCTAGACAGGGATTGTTAAGGGAAGTTTACTTAAAGAACGCATAGAAGTAAATGCATTGTCACTTCATAAAAATGATTTATTAATCACGCTGAGGCAAAATGTACATGACGTTTTGAATATCTTGTACGGTGGACCTATGCCTATCCACCACATCTCTTCTTCTTGTTATTTATTCAAACAGTTTGTACTTTTCATAGAGGTCATAGGGTCCTCTGGAGTTTGCCTATTTTAGGGATATTGTAAGCAGACCAGGGTCATAGAAATGTCCAATTGTCATCAAGATTATTTAGGATACCTGACAGTTTGTTTGTCTTGTCTGCCAGATGGTCAGAAAGTGCCAGATGTGTCTAGGTTAGGTATTTAGTCTTTTGTAACATTTAAATCAATCTCCACAATCAACACAAGCCAAGTCCATATATAAAAAAAACAAGATTTGAGTGAACCATGAAGTGGTAGGTATTTGTTAAGAAACTTTCACATAGTTATACTTCAAATTAAAATGTACCAGTGAAAATATGGAAGTAAAGGTATTTGACCCTGGTCTGATTGTATGGTCTGGCAGCATTGGGCAACAGTGATTTGCCTTTAAAGGTACGTTCTGGGATATGACATCCTTGGCAAAAGAAATTGGCTACAGAATGGCTGGTGTGATTACAGTAGTTATGGTGTAAATTCTGTACGTTTCTGGTATAATGTCATATCCTAGATGTTACCTTTAACTTGCCTGTTGTTGCCTTTTATCACTTTAGAGTTATTTTTTCGTGAAAAAGAATAGGATATAAAACATATCAAAGGTAGTCCATCCAGACTTTTAAAGTAACTGGAATATATTAACGTTCTTTAGATACTAATGTACTGCTACTAAGGATTAAGAAGATTTTTTTATCAAATATAGCTTTAGTAAGAAAGATTATTTAAATAGTTTTGGTTTTTCCTTATAGACTTTTTTCTGTAAATAACTGATGGTTTTTGTTTGGTTTTGTTTGTATTGGTTTTTGACTGAATGGGCTGCTTTAAGAGCACCAACCTTGGCTCAATTATTTTGATGCAAAAATAATATAACATTTTATTGTGGATTGTTTTTTTATAGAAACATGGGCTTTGCCACCTGAGATCAAATGTCAACTCATGTAAATAATACAGATGAACTAAAGCTTTGGGATATTGCGTCTTTTTTTATTTCTCTTTTTATTTATGCATCGTCTTTGTTTGCACACAAAATGTTTAATCCACTTTTGAGACAATGCTTATGCAATAAGCATGTTTATGTATTTTAAGATTTTTCAGTTTTATTTACATAGAAAAAGTACAGATTTTTATGTTCTGTTCATTCTACAGTTCAGAGAAATTAATATCTTGACAATATCACCCTGTTCTATTATAAAAGAAATGTCAATAAAAGTGAATTTTTTTTTGTCAGAAACTGCTTAATCATTGAATAAAGGTGATTGAATTAAACAGTGGGTACATGAACTTATCCTTTAACGTAAATGCATCACGAACAGTACGACTGTTTCCATTATTTACCGAAAACTGAACCTCAATACAAATGATGGATGACATCACCGCTCTAAAAACATAATTCACGCAATAAGGAGTATTACACACAACAATTTTCCACTTCTACTTATTTGACCATGGACACAGTAAGAAAACATGAATATTTCCAAAGCTGACCATTCATAGTTTATTCAATGTTCACACTTCTTTACATGGCACTTGGGCACGCAAAAATAACATCAAAGAACCCTTTAACCTGCCCATCATGTGCCTTTAGAAATGATTCATGAAGGTGGCTGAGAAACTCCCCTTGTACAACCCCCTAGTGTGGACACGAAGAGAGCATTTTCATAAAGTGCTTTCGTCTGGCTTTTTTTCAGTCTTTTTGCAGACCATGGAAATAAGGCTTGTATTTTTATCCCATGACCTGCAGCTCCTCTCTCCAGAACTCCTTTTCCCACGTAACCCTGAATGGTATCATTTTTAGCATGGAACCCTTCTGGGACTTGGATCTCTGCAGGTGTTCAGACCTTTTTCCTTTTTCTTTACAAGAGGAGAATAAATCCACTGCAAATCTATTGTAGGCCTGCCCTATTCTATTTGTGCTCATACCAATATTCTAAAATATGTCAACGTATACGGCATCCTAAATTATGGAATTGGAGTAGAGAATATCATTGCGGACTGTCAACAGGGAGTATCAGAGTCTGTACTAGTTAGGTCCAGATAATGCTGAGGCTATGCACTGTGTAATAACAGCCGACTGTGCAGTTGAATTAAATAGAGTAGACACATCAAATCCCATTTATTCCTAATTCCACGGTGTATAAGTATCCTTCCAGGCTCGAAGGATTATCTGACTTAACAGCGGAGAGGGTAGGAATGGGAGTTTCGAATAACCCACACTGCAGTGTACAATAGGACACAGCAGTGTCCCTGCATCCCTAACACAGGGGCATGGAGTGGGTTCAGTGTGTGAACAGATTCAACGCTGATATTTCACATTTCCTGCTAGTGGTGTGTAGCGGGCAAACACCTAAATTGCCTCTAGTGGAGTAGGGCATATTGGTTAGCCCACAACTGCCACTCCGTCCAGTTGAATCCAGCTGGAACACTCATCAAACCATGCCAGAGGGTCTTTATCAGTAGCCTTGGTGTTGGGAGCTGTGGCTCAGTACCATAGCATTCTGGGTCAGTACCAGTTGGTACAGGATATCATGAAGCTCATGTCGTCCACCGTCCTGTCACCCATTTGACGTTGGGGGACGTCTACCGAGGAATCTGGGAGAGGAGGAGGAGGAGAGGAGCAGAGGAGAGACAAAAGGAGGCAAAAGAAGGAGTTAGTTCACTCTAAAAAACAAAGTCTCCGGAAGAGAGAGGAACGTGACTATTTTCTCACGTTTGTAATGGTTCAGTGACAGCAGATGAAGACGAGCATTTCCCTGTCAAAGCACATAGAATAAAAAACACATAGAACAGAAGCACATAGAACAGAAGCACAGAGTGAAGCACCTGCTGATCCAGTAGAGTGGGTGGTGGGTGATGGCTTCAGACTCCCTCCCACGTCCCTGCCTTTGTCCTCCTCTCCACTGTCCTCCCCGCCTCCCTCCAGCCGGGGGGTCTTCTCCTGGCTAATCTCCCCCCCCATCGTCACCTGGCTCTCCCACTACTGGAGAGAAATGAAAAGATGAAAGACCTTATGCAACGTGACTTGGCTGTGATAATACTATGAGTGTGTGGCTGCGTGTGGGCGTGCGTCTCTGGAGTCTATTGGCGTATGTCGCGTTCTGCCGATGTAACTGTTTGCGTCTCCTTGCCAGTGTGTGGTTTAGTGCCTGTGTCGGTCTGTCTATATGTGCTTCTTATGTTTCTCTGTGTGTGTGGGTGGGTGAATGTGTGTGTGTGTGTGTGTGTGTGTCACCCACACAGGTTATCACGAGGGAAACAAGAGGAAGCAATATAATCTCCCCAGTGGAAGGAGCCATTCAGGACACCAATCCAATCAAATGCTACAGTCATTCTTGTTGTTCCATGTGATAGGATTTGACACCAGTAAAACTCTTTATGTAACTGTGCAGGAATTTCACAATCAAAGCAGGCACTAATCGCCTGCTGCTATGTGATACAGCTGTTCCATGACACGCATAGTTATTCATGATAAATGAAAAGGCTCATGCAGTGACAACACAGAAACACAACACATTTAATTATTCGCTGTATCATGTTGTGCAGCTGAAACGTAAACCTCCAACCACATATCATGTCAACCAGCACTAACAGCATCAAAGTAACACACATGTACACCAGCATCAAATTATGTTTATGTATCTACTTAAAACCAACTACCATAAGTATTTATGGCATCCTTACAACATTTGACTTTGATGTATTGCAAATTTTTTCCTGTCCTATTAGCATGACTCCGAAAATGGGATTAAAACAATGTTCCCCTCTGGCAGTGAATGGGTTGTGATGCTGACATGGCTGCTGCTTCACCCTCTGCTGTGTGTAATTAAGAAATAGTCTCCAGAAACCAGTCCTCTGTTGTGCTATAGGAGGCTGGTACAAATATATATATATATATATATATATATATATAGGAGGCTGGTACAAATTCTCTGTAATGTAATAATGTAATAATAATATTTAGCCTGAAATCAAATGTTCTGGTTAAGTATAGTGCAGTCAGTATTTCCCCCTACATGTGAGATTTAGTGTTAAGAAAGAAAGAAAGAAAGAAAGAAAGAAAGAAAGAAAGAAAGAAAAAAAGAAAAAAAGAAAGAAAGAAAGAAAGAAAGGAATAGGCAACATTCAATTATGGTTTTCAAATCCCAATTTACACAGTATGAAAGTCTAAAGATAGGTCTATGCTGCTTTGATGACTGGCTCAACATACCACTAGCTTAAATTAGAAGAAAACTCCAGGCTCTTTATCCTGTTCATATTGAGAACTCCATAGCCACACTAAATACTTACCTTTGACTAATTTTTGTGATTTTTATTTATGCACTGTGTGGGTTTTGCACGTAAAGCACTCTGTAAACTCAGTTCAAACCGGAAAGAGTTACAATATGTAACAAATAGGCAACAGTTATTCGGCATACACTGCCAATATTTACACTGTATCTTTGTGTTAAGTAGAGTAAAGCAAATTATCTATTAAAAGTCTATAGCCTACTACCGCTTCCTCATTGTGTTATGCATTAAAAAACTAGAAACACTTTCGTAAAAATTATGTAAGTAAACGAAACGAAAACAAGTCAGATTAATACAATTTGCCAACAGTTTTCTGCCTGCTATGCATGCCGCGTTGCAAACACTAAATAGGAATGCATGGACAAACCACATAGAGAACATGATGGAATTAAATATCAGTACAATGTTCACCCTGCCACTGTCACCCAGAGAACATCGACGTTCTAAGGTGAAACGGCTGCCAGTCTGTGAATAGATTTTACCCAAGCAATCGACCCCACGAGATCCGTATGCCTCGATTGCTGTTCCGATTAGTTTGAGGTGTTTCTAGGCAGAAAATTCCGTCTGACAGTCCATGGAATGGATGTTCCCCTGCTGCAGTGACGTTTCACAGGTGGCTAGCTAATAGAAGTGTCAACAAACAAGACGTCACACGGAGAGCCGGACGTGGTTGGCTCGTAAATGCGCCGCGCAGGAGCAGGATCCCACCAGCATGCAGTTGCTATGCAGGTTTACTTGATAGAGAGTAGGAGCCGTTTGATTTTCAAGTCGATTCACATTTCATGCATGCACAGTGCATACACGAACACACACACACACACACACACACACACACACACACACACACATCACACACACATTTGGACCAAGGTGTGAGCAGCTTCATCAGACCAAGGAACAGGACATCCTCCTATGAATAGTAAAATATTTGCTGTAGGATATACAAGCACTAGATCTATGAAATAACACAATGTGAATGATGCCGCATAGAATATATAGGACAAAGGACAAAATATAATATAACTAAATATATAGAATACATTGTATTTTTGTATGATATAATTCAATTTGCCTAGTAAAACCAGTTTGTTCGGTTTGACAGATATAATAAATATAATAGACCTATTATAAAGAGTAACTACAACAAATAAGTCATTAGAAGCAAACCATACGATAATATATACAACATAACAGTAAATGGCTGTTTTAAAATGTATCATGGTATTAATACGAATAACAACAATAATAACAATAAAAATGTTAACTGAAATAATAATAGCATGTGGTAGTCTCTAAACATGAACCAACATGCAATACTACTTTTGTTTTGTAATAAAATAATAAAGCCTATTTTATTTTTCCACTATATACAGGACACAGTAGGCCTATATGCTTTCCCCTGAAGCACCAAATTTAGAAAACAGATCCAAAGTTCTATTTTTCTTAAATCCTACTACAAAGGTTGCTTTTAAGATGACATGTAGAATCTAACGGAAACAATGTAACATTATCGACAGATCAGGGGAAATAAAAAAATCACCGTATCCGTCAACAGATAAAACCAAATCCTTTTCGCTGACGTCATAACGTTAACCCCTGAGCGGAAGTGATTGCACACGTGGGGGGAAAAAGAAAAAAGACACGCACGTTTGAGAGCCACATAGCTTTTGGGGTAAATATTTCGTTGTTAACTTTTTCTGACCAAACGGTTCTGCTTAAAGAGAGTAGTCACATTTTATAATCAGTTGCCGCGTAAAAAATGTATATTCTGGTAGTCGGCGAACTTAACACAACTCCTTTTACGTTAGCTAACCAGCTAAACTTAGCCTCTCAGCAAGTGGCAAATGTCTTCTGGATTGCAATCAATTTCTTAACATTACCTTATTTGATCATATAAGCATTGTAGCGTATTTTACAAATGTAATATTTTCAGAAGCCAATACATCGGTTAAATTGAAAGAGATCGTCACCATGGCGGTAAGAGCAGCGTTTGAGAAGAACAACGAGATTGGCTGCTTTGCCAAACTCACCAACAACTACTGCCTGGTTGCTATTGGTGGGTCGGAGAATTTCTACAGGTGAGGTGCGGTGTCATGACAGCATAACTACAGGGCTGGGTCCTTAGTCAGATAACAGTTCACTTAGAACTTAACTCTGCAACGTAAACCATTTTATGTTCAAGGAATTTGCTTTGCGAACTCTGGAGGGGTGTGTTCGTGAGCATTATTCCTCTCCGATCCATTAAACATTCTACTTTATACACCCAATCCTGCTGTATATCCGAGGTAGCATGCATTTTCATTAAGTCGTCTAATAACTTAGAAAAGGTTGATTGATGTAAGTGAGAACTTTAGGCAGGGCATGACTAACTTCAACCAGGTGATGCCGAACACACCCTGCTAAAAATTGGTTTATGAATTAGATATGTCAGAAAGCATTCCTGTTCTTGTATTGTTTCGATACCAGCTCCACAAGTTTGGTTCCTACACAGCGGCCAGTGCCCAGTCACTCTTCAACACAAAACACCCAATCATCTAATCTATTGATCCCAAAGGGAAACCCACTTTGTTTTGTGGTGGCCTTAAGGAGGTAAGACCGTCAAAACCTGTTACTCACATTGACTTTCAGTGTTTTTCTTTGTTTTCAGTGTATTTGAAGGTGAGCTTTCCGAGGCCATACCAGTGGTGCACGCATCAATAGCTGGCTGTCGCATCATCGGGAGAATGTGTGTTGGTGAGTGGAATTCTATTGAAATAACAGGACTCTTTCCATTTTTTTTCTCTCTCTGATCAAGAGTTGAAAAGATCCCCCAAAAATTCACTCCACTTGAGAGAGCATTCTAGTTCTGATGTCACAAAGCGAAGAGAAGTCTTTCAATTTGTATTTGTTTGATAGAAGACTTGTTCAACAAGTCTCCTCGTGTCTTCTAAGTCCACCTACCTGTGTGTTCACCACCATGCGTCTTTAGGTAATCGCCACGGCTTGCTCGTGCCCAGTAACACCACAGACCAGGAGCTCCAGCACATAAGGAACTGCCTGCCGGATACGGTCCGCATCCAGAGAGTGGAGGAGAGGCTGTCCGCGCTGGGGAACGTCATCGCCTGCAATGACTACGTAGCACTTGTTCACCCGGACTTGGATAGGGTGAGGCGGATGGGTCTACACACACTCATACACACAATCCGTGAAGACACTGTTTTTGTGTAGAGGTGTAGTGTCCTGATAGTCTGAGGACTTCCTCTTCCTCTGTTCCTCGCTCGTCCTGTCACGTTGATCCCCTCTCTTTCTCTCTCGCACATGCTCGCTATAACTCCTGCTGTACGTCTCCCCCCCCCCGTCCTAGGAAACGGAGGAGATCCTGGCGGACAGTCTGAAGGTGGAGGTGTTTCGTCAGACAGTAGCCGAGCAGGTCCTGGTGGGGTCTTACTGCGCCTTCAGTAACCAGGGCGGTCTGGTCCATCCCAAGACCTCCATAGAAGACCAGGACGAGCTGTCCTCACTGCTCCAGGTCCCTCTGGTGGTAAGTATCAGAGGAGAAAATGAAGAAAGTGGGGGTGGGTGGGGTCAGTTAAGGGAATGTGAATCACGTGACGTGATCCAAGTTTATTTTAGTGCAAGTGAGTCAAAGCTGTTTCTCACAGTAAGATTGACAGCATCCAAATGCCCTCCTGAAGGCAACCTTTCAGTGCCTGTCATCGTTACCCTCTCTATTGACAGAGGAGGCTTGTCATTACTCTTCCTTTTGACTGAGGATATTTTAGCAACCTTTATACACACTGTTAACTGTCTTCTTGTGACAAGAACATCATATGATGATTAAAACATGATGCTGTTTTACCCTGTTGTGCTGATCCTGTCCCTAGTGATGCGGGTTGCTAAGGACATTAATAATCTTTTTTTGTATCCCTAACCCTCTGTCAGGCTGGCACGGTGAACCGCGGCAGTGAGGTGATCGCTGGAGGCATGGTGGTCAACGATTGGTGCGCCTTCTGCGGCCTGGACACCACCAGCACAGAGCTGTCCGTCATCGAGAGTGTGTTCCGACTCAGCGAAGCTCCGCCTTCCGCCATTGCCACTAGCATGAGAGACTCTCTTATAGACAGGTTGGTTTCATTGGACAGACACATACGCAATGTTTAATTTGCTTAATTAGTTTGTTTAATTGTTTACTTTTGTCATGTTATCTACAGTATGTTAATATTGTGCAGCGTCTCTGGGTGTTAGAAAAGCACTATATACATAAAATGAATTGTTATTATTATCATTATTACAATTACTGGTGCAAAGACACGCACACAGACAGTTGCATCTTCTATACCCACTATAGCCATTTAAACTAGACGGAAATCATCTTTACAACCTTCCTGATTTGGTTTATTTTGCCTATAATAACGTGTGTCTTATTTTGAGTAAAGATCAGTATTAGGTAGTCCTAAGAAAAAAGGCTGTCACCAGCATACAAAAAAAGTCTGGCAGCATGTATAATTTGTATTTCACACCACTGTATGAAGTCCTGTTCACTAAATTAATTACTCTCTCCTTCACAGCTACGGTTTACCAGACACAAATTCACTCTGTACAACCTTTGATGCTTTTGTTTCCAATGTTTGCTTACTCATCTCCCTCCCTTTCTCTCCCCTCCCTCCCACTCATCTTCCCGTTCTCTCCCTCCAGCTTGACCTAGCCTGGGTGTTCATCCTTTTGCCCTCAAGAAGCTGTTTACCAGTCACTGGAACCAAATCCTACCAGAGTTTCTAATGTATTCAGTGACAGCACTCATATTATATGCCTCTTAGTTCCAACTGTGTCCAGTGCACAACGCTGTTCTAGAACATCAGTGCTCCAAAAGGGACATGACTCATCGAAATGCAAACTGTGTTTGGTGCTTTGAGATCTTAAAATATAAACCCAAGGCAAATACAATTCACAAAGGCCGCTCTATTAATTATCCTGGAGTAAAATTTAAATCATAACCTCAAAAGCTTTTTTTTTTTATATAGCTAATATGTATCTTTTCTCATAGGGGTATTGGTAAAAAGGTGTTAAACATTGCTCATACTGTCTCTAAATGCACCTCACAGTATATAAATTTCAGATTGAATTGTGTACAATAACGGCTATATGGTATGATTTAATCGTAATGGGCCCGTTTTTATGTTAAAATGCTCGTGCCAAGAGAAAAGGTGATCCTCAGAACTAAGACGTAATCCTTTTAATCGAAAGTCCAGAAGGAGTTTCCTATACTGGCAGTTTTTCTCTGTGGATTAGTAAATGTAATATCCTCGTAATATTCTCATGTCATGGCCAGATGTACCTACCCAGGCTGTGCACGGCTCACACTTCGCACATGGTTCAGATTCTTCGGGAAAGATAAGATTTCCTTACCATTGATTGCTTCCATCTTGTATAATAAACCAGATTTTACCTGCATTGCTTGACTTTCTTGAGTCATTTAAATAACGTTCATATAAACAAGACCATGTTTTTTTTTTAATCCAGCCAAAGGCAACTCATTCGGTAAAACTCATGTCAGAGATTTAGAAAACTTGATTTACTGGGTGTCCTTTGTAGACTTGTCTATTCTAACAAGATGTGGTTCATCTAGTTCCGTTATCTATGAGTAATACAATTCTCAAGCAAATGATACAAACCTCTATGAAATGTATTTGATATGCAAGCTGGAATCAGTTTAACACTAAGAAAAATAGGTTCCACAACTAATATTCATGACAGGTTTTTCTAGGTCTCTGGCACCCTCTACTGTGAAGGAGAGAAATTAACCCTATCAATTAAATAAACATAATTGAGAATATCACGCAGTTTGAATGGTTTGCAATCAAATTTAGTATTATTTTACCTTATTGTTCTACAATTGAGTCATTAAAATGCAGTGAGTGATGAGAGCTTAGACAATGACAGTCATTTAGCCAAGGCTATGTTTTTATTGGCCAAAACTTGAAATAAAGTAAGTAACGATGCATCTATGTACACCCCGTATTAGTTATATCAGAAACCCAAAGACACGCATAACAACAATTTATTATATGATCGTTTATACGCACACTTGTGTTTCAAACATTTCAAACATACATACACATATTTCTTTTTCTTTTTTTTGGTTTCAAAACAAAGCGTAAAATATTTTTTTTCTTTCTTTAAATAAACAATTACCTATAGCGTAAAATCAATGTATATATATATATATATATAAAAAGAAATGAGTCAAGAAAAAAGACATGCAAGGTATGTTGTGCACACTGGCCTTCTCAAAAGGTCAACATACATACAAACATACACACGCACACACACACAGAGAAAAAGCCTTCTAAAGAGCGGAGCAGGTAAAAAAAAAAAGGTAATTAAACGTTACACAGTAATTAAAATCCTAACAATTCAATGCCAAGTTGTTCTTTTGTTTTTATTAATTTATATATGTGCAAAGAAGCGTTTTAATTATTCCTACTATATATATTTATATATTGATACATCCTTTCAGATTTGAATCTTAGTGGCAGTCTGCTAAGATACTAATTATCATGGCCACAGGGCTGGAAGTCAGGAGTCGTGTCCCAACTCATTTTACAAATGCATGCGAGTCAAAGGCCTGTGCTTTTGTCTAAAATAATACGAATTGTTCTTGTACTTAAACGTTGAGATTCGCTAGCAAGGGGTTGCTGGAAAGAAATCCAAGAAAAACTGCAGCCATATCCCATGGACTCTCCTATTGTCTCCTCTGTGAGGAGACGGGGGTAGAAAACCCACGCATTCGAGGACACACTTTTGAGATCCAACCGAGTATTACCAGTCACTCACTATTCTAACCGAGGGCATTCAAACATGGCTGCTGCAGAAGCCCTTCTTCAGTTTGACCTGCTTTAAATCACATTACAGATGGTGGAGGCTTCAGGATATAAATTGATACTGTCAAAATAAATATTGTAAATATGAGAATTTACTTCTAACTGAATTGATGGGAAATTGACCCTCCCCCAGGCATTGAGAGAAAGGCCAGAATACGTACTACAAAAGCTCAAGTTGTGTCATACCAGAATGCTATAATTATGATGTATTAGGTAGCCTGCGGCATATATGCTGTGACTAATACAAGTGAACATGGGTTATGTACTTCCTATTTAGGTTTTAGGGTTAGCCAACCACATATGGAAAGTTAGCGTAGGTGACAGGTTAGGGTCAATGACACAACTAAAAGCACTAAACCCTATTGCTTATAGGGTAACTCAGGAAGGGACACAGTAGCACAATAGCTATATGCCTTGGGAGTAAAATGCGACCATGGTCTCTCTAAAGGTTTGTGTTTTAGTGTCTACCAGGTTTACAGACTACGCATGGACATGGGTGAAGGGTTGTTAGATTACGACGGTCCACTTATCGTAAATATGAGTGAGACCACTCAGATCCAGACACATACAACAAGCTAAGACAACAAAAAGGAACAGAAATAATTCTTACTACAAAACTCAATAAAAATCTATAAAAAAGGAAAACGAGACACAACGCTACCAAAGTAAAAACTACAGATTGATTAAAAACGAAGGACAGAGGACCAATGGAGAGGAACTTGTCTTATTGGGCTGCAATGCAGAGTAGCACCACTTATCTGCCGACTAATGTTACTTCAACACAGTCAAAGTTTTCAATCCACACTGCCAGAACTTAAGTGTTTCCAATGACACTTCATTAAAGACAAGTAATGTCTAGCTTAACTTCGTGAATATGTGGCATCTACAACTACCCATGGTCAAGTAGAGCCTGCTCTGTCAATTAAACAGCCTCAATGGAATAAGCCACTGGCATAGAACATAAGAACTAGAACTCAGAATTAGAATTCCAACAGTTCAGGTTGTAAGGAAGTGACATAGCACTAAGCAGTATTCATAGTGTTCTGATAAAGGCCCATTTAACTGTATAAAGTTAGACGTCTTATCTGCACAGTCACATAATTAGAGGGGGCACAGACAAAGAGGGGATGAAGGGGGTGCAACTGCCTAACTAACTAACTGCCATCTGACCTAAAGTAATAAATAGCTAGGTGCACAAAATGGCGGACAGTGTCTAAACGTGGGTATGTATTGATAACTTTTCTGCATTTTCTCATCTACTCCACCAAACTCAACCCCTCCTCCACTCATCTTCCTCTTTCCCTCCTTCCCTCCCTCCATCTAAGCATTTGTCGCCCTAACAGCCAAAGGTCTCCTGGGATGCGTAGACCATGTAGAGGAAGCCGTCCTCATCTCGTTCCTGCTCGTAGATCTCAGAGATGGGCGTGGAGACAGACACCATGCTGTGCTGGTTGACCAATAGGAAGAAGGCCTGGGTGGGGTTCAGCTGCAGACGACGCCTGGTAGGGGGACAAAGGTTACCGATAGGGTTAACATAACATGGTTTTCCTTCATGTGCCTGTGCTATATATAGTGGTGCAAGGTTACAAGGTGAGTTCAACATCTTCTTTGAGCTTGTCAGGTCTGGTTTCAAGGCTTTCTTGGCAGTCAAAACCAGATCCGATGTCCTGTCGCATTATTGAGATTCTGATTAGCTACATAAATTCAATGGACGATATTGTAAAACTTAGAAGTGCTGCCATGAAAATGATATTTGATCAAAATATGGTGGGTATGGAACAATGTTAGTGGCCCTGAAGCACACTCAAACTATGCTAAATATTTCAGCAAACCACTGAACCAGGTAGCTCGACAGAACAGTTGTCGTATGTTTAGTCTCAGTCATTGGAAGACACTGAAGCCAGAGTGTGTGCAATCTCCCTTCCCCTCCCCCTTCCCCTTCCCACACTCCAAACCAGTATACAAAACCGTCACCAGGACCCAGGGAAATCAGACACTTGCCAGCAGGCAACCCCACAGAACATTTCATGCACGCACACTAACAGTTCTGTATCAACATTGAAACACACAGACGCACAGCTACTTTATAAAGACGAAAGGGAGACTCTGGCCTCAGAATAGGTCTAAATGTGTGCACACTTCTCTTATCTAAGTCTTTGTTTTTGCCATGTGAGACAGTGTGAGTGTGTGTTACCTGATGATCTTGACCAGCTCGCTCATGTTGACGTGGTCCGGTACCAGGAACTTAGTTTTGTCCAGGACAGGGAGCTGCTTCTCCCCCTTATACCTCTCAATGATCACCTGGTGGCGAAACAAAGATATATTTGCATGCACACACCGACATATAGGATAAGGAGAACTTAAGGAGAACTTACTCAGCAAATTGTTAATGTTGATAACATACCCCACTGACCCTTCCTCCACACACACACACACGCACACACACACGACAGTGTCTTACAGGAATCTTGTTAGGGTGCTGGTCACGGATCTGCTGGACTTCTTTGCATCGATCAGCTGTGGAGGAGAAAGACACAAAAGTAAATCAATAAACACACGACTAGTCCCTATAATGCTACAGTCCCTGTATAGTCCTGCTAATGAAGGCATATATGGTACCCGCTATTCAGAATAATTGGTGCACCAAGCTACCCTGGCTAAACAGATAGGCCACTTCCGTATTAAGTAGCGCCCAATTGCAGCGCCCCAAGGAGCGCTATTTGAGGGTGCTCCTGCTGCCTGCAATGATTGTGTTAACAAATGCTCCCACTGCAGGGTGGGACTATATTTCATTGACCTCGGACAGATAAAGAGCTGACATCATTGCAGTCTGATAACTACACAAGACATTAAATATCCCATGGCAAACTGTAGGATCTTGCATTCAACTGTTGGATCATTAAACTGGTTATCTAAGCAGGTCCTCCCAGGCAAGTTTATATCTCTGGCACATTTAATCAACCCATCACGATAATATAAGCACAATGCAGATTAAAAATGCATTGCAGTGGTCACTGTCTGTATATTACAAAAGCGGGCAAAAAAGTCTGAATATTTACACTTTGCATTAGTTTACATGCTGTATTTGGCAAACACAATACATTTTAGGGTATGTAAATAGCCCATAGTATTTTTACTTGTACTGCCTTACTCTTCATTTTGCACTAGACTAGATTATGCCTATTTTCGGTATAGTTTGTACAGACATAGTACTTAGATGTAATGGTTCTTCTATATTTCACGTAGTCCTACTTTGTAATAATGGATGTCTGCTTTAACACAGCCATTTCCCTTGAGATAAATAAAGGGATGTCTCTTCTTACCTTATTAGGTGGGTATTTAATAAGGTTTCCTTTTCCCATTTAGAGAACAAATTAAACATACATTTGACATTATGTCTGCTAACCAACAAAAGGCTTACCATCTATCTTTACAGTAATACATACAATGGGTTTGGTCTCTGATCTATGGCATTAGAGAAATATATACGCTTTGTTAGTCTTAGATTTCCATCTGCCGGCTCCAGGAGTCCATGGCTCAGGAGTGCCTTCTTAAATCCATTGAAAGTGGATCAAGGAGACCGAGGGACATAATTTGTTTTATTTTATCTTCTAGTGAAGTAACGCTGCTGGCAGAATGATGCTACAAGCGAGACCTATACTATGCTGTTATGTCCCTCTGCTTTGTTACACTGCTGTGTTGCAATTTTCCTTGAGTTCTCATTAGTTCCTAGTTTTAATAGCAAATACTGAGCAGCATATGTCCGAAAGGCCTGTTTATTACAAGTGGAGGTTTAAAGCTCAGCAGGCTTTGAGGAGTAGCTGTGAACAATTATTTGGTTTGGATCTAGGCCAACGTAGGGGCCTTTCTTTGCCAGGAACTAGAGTGCAGTGCATAATAATGATTGCAGTAAATAGAAGTAGGTATAATTACAGAAATACTATTTATTTTACATAAGCCCACTATCTGTTCAAATAATTGTTGGAATAACCTTGACAGAGGGGTTTATTTAATGGTGGTTTAGGCTGCAATCCCTCGTAGGCTTAGTTACACATACAACTGTTCCTGGTCTAGGCCAATGTCCTTACTGTCGCAAGATGCTGTTGTTTGTGTCAGTGTGACATTAGCCTTACCCAATAGTTTGTGCTGTTATAACTATTTAAAAGCAGTCATGAGCCAAAGACAGACTGGTCAGTGATTCACTAGAGGTTTAGCTAGGTGTCACCTACTTTACCCAGACAAACATCTCTTTTCTAACAGGGTTATCCATTTTTCGTTGTTGTTGAGGTTGCTGAGAATCTCAGATTATGCAACAGATTGGCTCCTCCCTCCCCACACCCAGTCATCATATCAAGGTATCAAATTACAACATAATTCACTGAACACGTGTATAGGGGTATCGTGTGTGTCATCACAAGTTGTTTTTCTTTCAGCTAACGTTAGCAAGCTAACTTACTCATTAAGGCCTGACCAAAAATTATGCTTTTTGCTACCTGGCTGCTGTTGACCATGCTAGAAGAACGAAATCACGTCCAGGGAAAAACAATAATATGATTTGACCACGGTTTACTGTCAACGTTGAGCATTAGATACATCGTTATATCAGCAAACGATTACCAGAAAAATGCTTAAGTTAACGTTGAAATATAGGCAAGCTAGTTAGCTAGGTAACTAACCTAAGTAAATAGGGCTAAGTTAGCTAACAGGTGAACAGGCCTTTCAGGCACAATGTATCGCGCCGAATTTCTTGAGTATTTTAAAGTTTCTAGCATTATACACATTGTGAACATTAGAAAGGTTACAGTTCTGTCAATACACTCAGTCACATAATGACATAATCAGATAGCAAGCAAAGGACCGGAGCAGGCCTGCTTGCTAGCTAATGTTAAAAAACGTTGGCATCTTACCAAATGTCCTTCTTTGTTTGAAAGGTCTGTCCGAAGGCATCTTTGTCAATTATATTATAACAATATACACAATATGTCAATAAATAAATATACGACTTAAGCAAACAGATAAAATGGTAGCAAGTTAATAAATTCTGTTGTTCTACTAAGTTAGCTGACGTTGTCGATTCTCTGTTTCGCCAGTCTGCTCTCTCCGTCTCCGTTCACTGTGCCAAAACAGCTTGGTACAAACACAAAGCAAGAAAACGAAGGCTCTGACGTCACCCTTTCGATTTAAAGGGAACGATTTTAAAGTATAAATTGCTCGCACAAAAAAAATTAAATGTTATTTTTTCACATTTGATAAAGAACAAAAAAACAAGACTGTATGTATGACAGCTTTCTGTCGTATTTTACTTATTTTACTTTTTTATATTTAAATTTGAGCAAAGATAATAGAAAACAATTTCAAACAGAAACATATTTTTTACTTTTTAATAACTCGTCAAATAAACAGCACACAATTATTTTAACATAGCAACAGTTACAATGTTATGTAGAGTAGTGTGTTGTTTTTTCTAAACAAAAAAGCAATACTTTCACTTGGTAGAAAACCAAATGTAAACACGTAAAACAAGTAATTTAAATCACTGGAAGCATTGGAAGTTGTTTCCATCGCGTTTCTCTGGGTGACATGCCCTCAGTCTTTGTGTCCACAATACACTTGTCGGCCTCTAAAACGGAATGTGTTCAGAAGCTCCATCAGCAAAATTAAGCTAAGATTGTATACTTTTAAGATTGTTGTGTGTGATTTCGGAATATGATAATTATACAGTCAGATTGTTATTGAATAAGTAGACTTTAATTTATCCCCTACCTCAGAAATAAGTAGATTATGTCGCAGAAACGATTAAAGGAATATTTGTCAGTCATAATTGTCTTAAATATCATTTTATTTTTTCATCGTGAGAAAATCATATCGCAAATCCAGTATCATGAATCGAATCATGAGTTGAGTGTATCGTTACATCCCTGGTGCTTAACCATTGCGCTTATTTGTCGTAAAGTGTCAGATGATATAACTTAGAGAACACTGACCATTGTGATAGTATGTATGCATGCAACCAAGGCCGCCCATAAAGGGTATAAAGGGGAAAGCTGTCTGGGGCATAGCCGCTAGGGGGGGCCATAGAATCATGTTCGTCCTAAATATAAGCAATAATAACCAAAATGTTTTGAACCAAAAATATTCATTACATATTAAAACAAGAAACATTGTTAATTGTTGCTTTAGTTACCTGTTTCATAATGAACCCCTCCTGAAAATGGTATGAGTCTCAGATTTTTATATATGCACAAAAAAAAGAGAAATTTGTCATAAGATAACCCATAACTGTTTTATGCCCTGATGATATCTAAACAATACACATATTACTGTATGCAAGAAAGAACTCAATTTATCCAGCTCTAATCGTTACTTTAATTTGACATACAAAAGGGGCACCTGGTCAATGTTAGCAAATAAATGGATCAGTGAAGAACAAACTTTTGGCCTTTTAAATAAGAGAAAGAGAAATAAAATGGACTGTGTCTCAGTCCGAGGGATTTTGGATGACAATCAGGAAATAGTCTTTGTCTGTAAAAACAAAACAAAACATGTTTATGAGTACTGTGAAATGACCTTAACCTGTACATTGCAACATGCAACAAAAATGCATTTTGGGGGCTAATTTAATAAAGCGATGTAATTCCTTTTACACCACTATAATTGTCATGTAAGAAAATGTATGGAAATATTTATTTTTGATTGACCCAGGATTGTGTTTGGTAAAATGAAACCTAAGAAAGAATTTGAAGTATATGTGTTGTATTTGATTATGATAGGTACCTGGTGCAATCATGATCTCGTTCTTCTTGGAGCGGATACGAAGGAAAGTGAGGTCGTTCCCAGGGTCGATGTCTCGGATGGTCCCTCTGGCCTTCAACACCAGCTGGTGGATGAGCCCAGCATACTGCACCGTGGTGCAGTTATCAAAGGTAGTCTTGATAGGGATGCCTGGACGCAGCAGCAACAGCAATGCAGAAAGTAAACAGTCAAAATTATGCATGATTATGTATGACTGTAGAAACGCAGTAGAGATATTGACTGGTCATTGGTCAACAATACCTCTTTGTTTACTAATCTATTTAATGGTGAATCAAAAATGCTAACCGAGGAGGAATCTAGTTTGCATCCCTAGGGCAGGGAACTCAGTGTATACTGTGTAGGCAGTTATAAAGCCAATATTGTATACCAAATGGAGATAAAAACCGTGTCTGACCGCAGTTAACACAAAATATTCTGGACGAAATGATACTGTACGTTACCTTCCGAATTGACAATGATGATCCCTTGCACCCCTTTCTGGCTCTGGATTCTCTTCATTGTTTCCTCTACTTCAGCCTAGTAAAATGACATTTAGGAACGTCAGAATAATTTAACAATTTGTGACAGATTTAACAAGATGGGTATCGTAGCACTCTATATCTTAATTTGCTGACCTTTACATTCCTTTAGCTATAGCCAGCAGCTCTGAAAACAAAGCTGTTCATATTCGCTAATATTATTAGCTAACAACATTGACCATGGCAACGCCCGAGCCCCAAGCAGGACTAGCACTTCAACTAGCTAGCTACTCACTAACGTTAAACAACTTACCAGCTAGCTTTTTGTCAAAGCTTGTACATAATCTTACTCAAAACATAGTTTTGGTTGAGAAATTAATAACCTATTAAAAGTTCAGACTCACCATTTTAAAATGTAGGGTTTTGTTTATTATATGCGTCTCTCTTCCCCCTAAACTAAAAGCTATCAGTTGCTAATCGTAAATGACAAGAACTTCCGGGTCACATCCGAGAATCCTTTTTGTTTGGCAAACAACTCAGTTTATTATGAATTTAGATTTCATTTAGGATTCACACACAAAAAAAATTTCAGTTTATTTGTAAGATGATTGGTTGCTATTTAGACAATTAGCAGACGAACTTTACGGCATTTCATGCGTACACTTCATTACCAACGCTTTGTTGCTGTTTTCAAGACACTTAGTTAGTGGTATGAATATAATTGCATATTTTATTGATGTTCTATAAATAACAGCATCGTTTTTTAAGCTCCTCGAAATCTAAATGTAGGCCTACGTGTCCGAATAGTGTGGCTATATCATCTACATTTCCATGCGTGTATTCTCATTTAAAGCCGCTTTAGGCCTACTTTAAGTTTTTGTTCATTATTAATGTAGGCCTAAATATGTTGAACCGTATTACCTAATAGACATCCTGTTATATTATATACAATACAAATTAGGCTACTAAGCCCTGACATATTTATTCTGAATGTATTGGATGCATGTTTAGAGTATAAATCATTGTTATTTTGTCTTAACGAGCGGGACAAAATAGTTCAATCTGAAACCGTATGTCCAAGAAGCTGGAACGCGCATAGGAGTAGTATGCAGCATAACCTGGGCGTGTTCCACATTTGCTTGTGGTGTTGGCTTCACTGAAAGACCATGGACGACGATCTCGGTAAATTTGTATTTTATATTACTTTCATTTCACAACAGAAGAAATACCTAGGCTATATTGCATCCATTTCATTATGTTCTTTGATCTGTTGTTTTCTATGTTGCTTATGCTTATTTCAAGCATTTAAACTTTGTTGTAGCTCTTTGCAAGACCCAGGACACAGGCTATCTATCGCTCCACTATTTTAGATTATTGGGTTCTTGACTGGCTCAAGTATCACTATTGGTAATGCAATTACGATTTCTTCGTCCGTTTGTTGAGCAAAAATTCCTGTAACAAACGCTACAAGAAAAACAGTTTAGGGGCACCCTTCATGAACCCTATTTTTGGATGGACATTACTAGAGTGGAGCGTATGTGTGGAAGTTTGTTTTCATGATAGCATACTGGTCAGCGTTTCAAAGTTGCCATTTAGGTTAATTAATTGAGACATTTTAAAAAGCCGCTTATAGATTACCCATTGAGTGTAATCAAACATAAATGTTTTTGTTTTCAGTCAAGGCTTCACATGTCTAGGCTTCATGTATACCTGAAACCGAAAGCAATCAAATTTTAA
>JAVQIZ010081204.1:0-10000 GCA_036023535.2 Galaxias brevipinnis
ATCCGGTAATGAGTCAGGAGAGGCTTGCTGGAAACAGCAATATGTTTCACATTGCACGGGCGGGCCGGCGGCCAGGGACTTCTGCGTGACCCCAAAGGTCATCCTCACCACGGCGAAAGCTGCGCCGGTCAACAGAATGACGGTGAGTCGCTGAGTATGTTCCGTCGTCGTAGTGCCCTGTCACTGAAAAGAAAAACCCCATGCCCCTTCTCTAGGTCTATAAATCAAACACACACACAAAAAGTCTCATTCCAAGGGGATTGGCACTGGGACGAGGGTCAGTGAGTCAGCTCTGAGCTGTATGCACTCCGTGTTCTTTGGGTCCAGGAAGGAAGATACTGTATGTCACTTGTGGTCGTCAAGGTCCTGTCGGTACGTCGTCAACCATTCAGGCGCCTCCCTCGTAACGTTGAGAGTGGGCGACAGCAAAGAACGCTCGTCACTCACTCCCTGGGGCAGTGATGGACAGCTGCCATTCACTCACATGATCCGACGTGACTTGAAGGACTTCTTGGGGTTTGAGGTGTCTTTGTGTGGGAGGCTGGTTTATAATAGAAGGACGAGCACGTGTTATTGGAGCTGTGTGTGAGTTGAGTAGTTGTTGTGTGTGAGTGTGTTGGTCTGTTGGTGTGGGCATATTCCTATTGGATGTTTAGGTCTGAACACCCTGGGGGACAGTTAAATGTATTTTCTGTATTTTCTGACAGTTATGGTAACTAATACTGATTTCAGCAAGGCCAGGGGATGAACTTCTCTCTGTGTTGGATGCTACTTGACGCTGACTATCAAGTGATGCTTTCGAAACAAATTATAGTGTTGGGGGGGGGGGGCACTCCTCAGTTCTCACAACGGCAAAGGCATCCACGGTCAGAAAGGTAAGCTACCTGGAGAATTGGAAGTGTGTGTTTCCGGGTGTCTGTGTGTGGGTGTGTGTGTTCCACTTCGGGCGCTGATGAGTCATGCTTCACACTAATCAAGCATCATTTGATGCCCCCGCCTCAGAGGAAATGCCTCGATAAAAAAGCACACACGCCTGAGAAAAGGCGACGAAACTTTGCCGAACGCCCGACGGACTGATTGGTAGACGGGCACATGTTGTCTAAAAATAACTTCACAGCGGCTGGTGAGATTAGAACTTAATTGCTTCTCATTTGCAAAGCGGCGTCGGGGTTGCCAATAAAGCGCAGTTCCATCCCGCTTCTGGGGGCGGGTGTAATAACCAACACCCATCACAGGGAACAATGAAGCTGTTAATTGAGCGGCAGAGGCCCTGTGACTCCTCGGCGGAAGACGCCGTCGCTCCCTGACACAGCCCGACCCCCCCACTGTCCCAGGGGAGAGCCGGTGGGCCGAGCCAGGAGCTCTGGAAAGATGATCGCGTGGGCTCCCATTGATACCGTTCGTTTACGTACACGCTGCCGTGATTCTGATTATGACGATATTGCACCTGTACAATCAAAGTTTTCATGTTTCGGCGTGATTGGTCCAAATTGATGTTATTGCAACCCAGCGTGTTTTGGAGCGCTTAAGCCTTTGCGACTTGATTGTTTAACCCTTGATGCCCACCTTATTTGATTCTTCATACACAGACACACACACACACACACACACACACACACACAAACATACAAACCGTCCGATCGACAGAGCGCTGATCGATGGCTGTTTGAAGTCGGTAGAGGACAGGCTCTGCATTCCTGCATCTCGGGGGACCAGTTGATAGCCTAACTGTCCTATGATTAGCATTGATTATCCCTAACGACAAAACAGGGGATGAAGACACACACACACACACACACACTCACGCGCGCACACACATCCTTATTCTACCCATTTTACCCTGTGTGTGTGTGTGTGTGTGTGTGTGTGTTTTTGTGTGTGTGTGTTAGTGACAGTGTCTGTAGAGGTTTCTAAACCTGCTGAGTGGCCATCTTTGCTGGGATGAGTTTGGTCCCAACACAATACCCTTTAACTGGAGGAAACACCGGGAAGAGGTTTTAATCAATCTATTAGATTTCCTCTCAGGCTTAAGTTACTGAGATCGAATGCTCCCAGCTCAGTGGAAGCTTGACATTGTACTAAGGGCAGAGGGAACACCAGCTCACGTGCCACCATTTTGGCTCTGGGGGAAAATTAGAGCTAGTTGAATTAAACCTCCATTCTGGCTCTGAGCCAGGTGCCTTGTCCCTGTTAAAAGGCTTCTTCTTCGGTGGCCCTGAGTCATTGTGTCAGTGACTTTGACGATGCCCTTTTGTTTAATAACAGTGTTCGTCTCCTCCGCCCGTGTCCGTGTGTGCCGACTGTGTGTGTGTGTGTGTGTGTGTTGACTGGCGTCTTATCACCGCGAGCTGATTGTTGGCCCTGATACCAGCTGTGCCGCCCAGAGAGCAGACCAACCGCTGTCGCGTCACGTCCGTCCCGGGAGCAAACCCCCCCTCCCCCCGGCTGCACGCTCACACACACAAAACATTCACTCGTGTGCGAACACCTGCCCCGCATGCCAATGCACACTCTCATTCTCCCAAATTCCCAAATGCACACGGCGCCGCCATAGCAATGCAAACCCAAACGGAGCGTGCACAAACACCCTCTCGGCTTCTGCTTTGGCTCATCTGTATTCCACGGCTCTGCTCCTCACTCACACCCTTCAAAGCCTCTTCTTTCAGCTAGCTGTGACACCCTCTCTCCTGTGGTCTCTTCCTTTGGCGTCCTCTCTTTATGCTTCCCCCTTTCTTTCCTGTTCTGTCCTTTCCTCGTGGAGACTTCCTCGCCCTCGTCCCCCCTTTCTTCTCAGTCCCCAACTCTCTCCACTGTGCTGTAAAAGGGGACGTGTGAAACAGTCCATTTGTGCAAGGAAAACATGTGTCAACAGTGGATTAGGTGAGTTCCTGAGGATGGTGTAATATCACACCCACACCCCACCACACACACATGCGCGCGCATACACACACACACACACACACACACACACACACACACACTCACTACCAGGCTACGTTCATCTGTTTAAGAACCGTATCAATATTGATGAGGCGTTCTGTGACCGTGGGGGTTCGTTTATAGGCATGCCATACACACGCGTAGACACTCCCAAACACAATGCTCTGTGACGGACGCAGAGCACCCTCCTTCTTCTGTTTGAACCACAGACAGAGACGCAATCAAGCCTTCCCTCAAGGGCAAAGACTCATTAACCTGATTTGCCCTGGGGCTGCTGTGTGTCTGTGTGTGTGTGTGTGTGTGTGTGTGTAGCTTGATCGCCAGGCACGTCTACATATGTCGTTGAGTGTGCTTTGCGGTAGGGACAACACCGTGCTTCAAAAAAGTATGTGCGTGCGTTTCAGTCACATGCATGCGTAGGTGCGTGCATGCGCGACACGTCCTCTGCCTCGTTAGCGACGTGCGCCGTGGCCCTGCGGGAGGCCAAGGGCACGGGAAGCTCATGCCCAGGTGTGCAGTAATTTGCCAGATTAACTGCACCTGTCACTTTGGGTGGAAGGTCCCCTGTCCCCCCCGGCGTCGGGCTCCACGCGCCCTCCGACGGGACGGAGAGAATCCCCGCTCGCACTCGTTTGACCCGTCCTCCTCCTCCTCGCCGTCCCTCCGGCTTCGGCTGGCGGCCGGAGCGGTATGAGACAACGGGCTGTTTAAGGCGCTGGGGCGGGGGGGGGAGTTCTTTTGTCCGCCTTAAGATATGACAGGAGCAAGGGCGGCCAATAGCCGCTGTGCTTGTTTGGCAAAGTGCTTTGGTGAGTGTGGGCGGTAGACTTTTTGGAGTGAGACTGTGTGTGTGTGTGTGTGTGTGTGTGCGTTTGAGCGAGGGTGTGCTTCGCAGGTTGCCAGCAGAGGTTGTCGTTCCGATGACATCTGGAGCGACGTGTGAGCACGTGGGTGTCATGCGGCACGCCTGCATGTTTTTAATATGTTTGCTACGTGTGCGGGTGTATGAACGGTACGCTCTCGTTTCTGAATGTACATATTAAAGCCTCTGCTCAGGTCCATGTAATGCATGCTAATGTGTGTGTGTAGGTGGAGTGAATGGGGAGGACTCGTCACAGCTGGGCAAACAAAATAGCCTCTGCACCACTCAGGGTTATGCTCGTTGTTCATGCTTGACTGACCATAAAAAAAGACAGTATCCATACACATATTAATTACATGTCATACACAGATTTCACAGCCCTTCTAATACATGACTTGTGTGAGGATAGGGTTAAGCTATTGGACACACCAGTTAATGTCATTTCAAAGCAGGAGATGAAGCGTCTATCGATGATCGTGGTCCATTCCCCCCCTCACCTTTAGCCTGGGATCAGAGCTGGATTAGCGCAACAGTACTGTACATAAAAAACCTATTCTGGTTGAGTCCAATCAAAACCTGCCTCATTTGCATATTTCCCAGTGTTCCTCCGTTGAATGTTAATATAGAGTTGTCAGGAGGGTTATTCTGGCACGATGGGGCAACGTGAGGTCCTGTCGTGCCATAGAAGCCATAATGCTTTGTATATGGGTTTGTAGTCCTACTGGGACAGCATAATATGAAGTAGGACTACAATATGTGTGTTAATTTAATGCATCTTTCTCAAGATTGCATTCTGTTTGACTAAAAATAAACGGACTCAAGGAGTGTAAGGTTTGATTACATGCAATGAAATTAGATATTAATTGAAGGCCTGAGAAGATTTCCCAGATATTGACAATATTTGTCATCATAATTTATACCTCTCTCTTCTTCCCTCCTCTTGTCCCTTTTCCGTCTCGTTCTCCATTCCTCCCTTCCTGTTTAATAACACACAAAACAAGGACCAGTGGTTATCAGCTATCAGATAACAAGAACCACGGCGGAACAATAAAGTGAAGAATACAGATAATATTTTAGTAGTTATCAAATGTTGTATCAATTAATAATATTTTACATTTTTTGGCTATCTGGCCATGCTTAGAGCATATAGCGGTGGCTCTGAGATGTCATTGCTCACCGTTAAGCCTTCCGGAGGTGTCCTGGGCTCAAATTAACGAAACATCTGGGATGGAGGGTGCCCACTTGAAAACCCCAATGACATATCTGCTCTCAACCCAAGTCCATTCTAAAATATTGGTGTTTGAAGTGCTCATCTCGGAGTATGGGATGATGAATATCAAAACATCGTATCCTGTGTATTTTGATATTGAAAGCAGATTGACAAAATACAAATACAAATGTCCTGTCTAACTGAGCTCAGGGTTCTTAATAACATATAGATAGGTGCACCATGGCAACAATGAGAAACACAATAAAAGTCCTGTAAGATCCGTCCTATCATAACCAAATTTGCTTATCTGGGCTGACTCACCATGTACCAGCAAGGGAAATGTTCAAGGTCCTGCTTCAAGGGCAGAATTCAATTTCAAGAGGTTTCCAAAAAGCCTAGCCTAAATAATAAATGATGTCAGAACCATGCAAAACATAAAAATAACATCTACAACCAATTTAATTAACAAAAAAAAGGGTTTTTGGTAACAAAGGTGAAAACCAATAATACGATAAATAGTCAATTATCTTTTCGTCAATATAGGGACTGTATTGAAACGAATAGATTCTGAAATGACTAAGGGGGTTATATTATCAAAGAGCAGAAACACAGCAGTCCCACCCCCCCACCCCACCGACACACACACACCTCCTATACAGACAGATGAATGGTTGGGTCGCTGAACAATAGTGGTAAATTAAATCACTGATGTCAGAGTCGCTAAGGGGAGTCGCTAAGGGACACACACACTCACACACACCACAGATGACCTAATAAGGTGGTCTTTTATTTTTGCCTGGCTCCGGATCAAGCAGTAGGCTATCATTCGACAGGGGAGGTGCATTTGGTCATCTTGAATTCATTATGTCAATCCAGATCATAACAATGCCATAACAATGCCACTCCCACATGTATCCTGCACAATATGAAATATATATTAGGCTTCTGTCTGTACTCTGCCTCTTTATTTACAAACATCCTTACAAAATGAGTTGCACTATCCAAGGCTATATCCTTTAGTGAGTACACGGATGGTCTGTTTTTGTTTTGCTTTAGGTTAGGTACTACTCTAGCATGTATGAATAGAACCACACTTCCTCCAATAACATTCTGTTTGGTCTGATGATCAAATCGCTGCTCGGCGTTCCTCTTCCCAGCTTTAGCGTCAAGGAGGCATCAACCATGGAAATGGATGGTTATTGATGCCCTTCTCGTTGAGGGCCGCAAACATGTATTTGTACCAGTAATGTGTAGAGTGGTGTGGTTGGAATGACATTAGTCACATGGACGTGGACTATGGCTTATTGTACACTGACTAAAAAACTTTGAACGATGTCATTTGAATTTTTTCTCCACTCGTCCCTTTAGAGGACATAAATGAAAGACTCAAGGGCACCTTGGCTAAGAGAGTGATAAAGAGAAAGAGAAGGAGACCAAGAGGCTGGTAGAGGAGTTACATATTTTAAAGTGGAGTGTTGGCGTCAGGTGTGGCGTACAGGACAGTGTGTAGCATTACTTCCACTGCCGCGCCCGCCTTCGTCGACCGCTGCGGGCAGCTGGTCGCCGTGCCCGCGTCAAACGCGAGTAGCACATCATCGCCGTTGCCCTCGACACTCACTCAACGCTGTCACTCAGATAAATGGGTTGGTGTGGTGTAGTGTGTGTGTGTGTGTGTGTGTGTGTGTGTGTGTGTGTGACCTACACCCACACACCTGTGAGGCACAAAGGATTCCAGCTAAACCCCTATCATTCCCCTTAAAAGCAAAGTGATACTCCACTTTTATCCACACACGACTTAGAGGAACGGCACGTTTCAGGTGTAGGACCATCACAGTGAATCCTCTCAACCTTTACGAAACAGAGGATTTTGCAGTCAAATACTGTAGAAATGATGTGTAGGACTGTAGAGGAATTTGCACCTGAACAAAATACACTACAACACACACATAATTCTGCTTCAATGATCTTAGTATTCTATTTTATGGCATGCACACATTAGCCTGCAGGGGCGTACCTTGGAATTCCGAGCCCCTATAAAAAATGTACACCAAAACATTATTGATAACAAAGACCCCATTTAATTTTAGGCCCTGGTTTAACAAACGGTCTCCTGAATTGATCACATTCTTTTATCGCCCTTCTGCTATGTCACCGTTAGACCCGAGTGAAACTCAGATACGTATCAAATGACATTAATGAGACCATAGATAATGGGGGAGCTCGCCGGAGTAGCTCTGATAAAATGGATGGTGTGATACACTGAGTGTTAGTCCCGAGGAGCAAGGTCATCCGGCTTGCTAACAGCCATTTGACACACTCACCCTGCCTCTCACCCTGCTGCACCCCCACGCACTGCCGCTGCTACCTGCCGGCCAGCCCTGCCTGTCTGTCTGTCTGCCTGGATGCTGCTGCATCCTAACAGCGCCAGGTGCAGTGGAGCAGAACCTGTCTGTGTGTTTGAGTTTGTGTGCTTCTGTGTGCATGAGAAACAGTGTCTGAGTAAATGTGTGTGTGTGTGTGCGTGTGAGAGAGAGAGAGAGAGAGAGAGAGAGAGAGAGAGAGAGAGACTTACTGTTGCAGGGGTAGAGGATGAGTGGAAAGGTAGCTGGATCAGTGGTATTACGATAGAACTTCAGTCACACATCCGGGTGCTGAAATGCGCAGGAGCACCGCTGCAGCAGCGTTTCCGCGTTAGCCTGAGTGGAGAGGAGAGGAGAGGGGAGGGAAACTGAGCGAGCGAGCAGACCAGACGCATTGGAACACGGACTCGGAGAAAATTACACCAACGCACTACTGCCACAGAAACAAATAGCGAAACGACTTGAAATTACGCGTCAACGAGCCCGACCCAAGTGGTTCGTGGCAGAGCCCTTTTCGCCATGGAGACTGCGGTAAAACCAAGATCTAAAATGTGAGCGCCACAGAGCAAATCAGTAGAGAGTGTGTGCACGAGTGGCCCCTTATCTTTTTCGGGTGATCTCAATTCTGTGGTCCGTTGTTATAGCCAACACCACCGTGTTTCTTTCGTGATTATGAAGAAGTTCAACATCCGAAAGGTGCTAGACGGCCTCAAGGAGGTATCTTCCTCCACTCCGTCTCCCCATGCGGGGACGCAGGAGAACAATTTGCTCCAGGAGACCCTTCAGTCCGAGCATTTTCAGCTCTGCAAGGTGGGCGAGTCTGTTTTTATAATCCTTATTCCTATCAGTTAAACATTATTGTAATACTGATTACAAGGTTAGAATAGGCTCTAGGTTTGTAAAGACTATACGTTGCGCCCCCTTTTTCAAGCCGAAACGGGTGCAAGTTGCGCCCTCAAGCCATGGATCAATAGACCGAGAGATACATTAATCTGTTCCGTTTCATTATTTCCTAACTGGCAAAACACATTAGCCTACACATTTAAATACTGGTTTATTTTAAATGTTCTTCCTTTTTTAAGAGAAAAAAAGAGCTAGACCATTTCTATAACCGACTCGAGCGTATTCCTTTCCACGGGTTTGGTGGCCATAATGCGCATATGTGTACCTTAGACATCCGACATCAACCAATGTTGTCCTCTAAATTTCTCCGTTCGTTAACTGAATTCTTAGTTTTACATGGAGCCATTTCAATTGACCGAAATGTGTAGTTTTATGAATTTTTACATCTTACTTGAACCACCGCGGCAGTGTGCTTTGCTCATGCACTTCGCATGAACTGTCATATGGAGGGGCTGGGCTAAAACAACCCACTTCTTGCATAATCTGTTGGGTGTAGATTATCATGTCAATCGCTGCTGGGACCGTGGCTGGTTGAAACAGTCACCATCAGTCTCTCACGCTCCCTCTCGCTTTCTCTCCAAACACGCAAGGATGCACGCGCACACATATACACACGCTTACGCGCGCACGCGAGTGCGCACCCAGACAGACCTCCTCCATCGATCAACTGCGAACGGGGCTGCGCCTTAACCATTTTTTAAATGCAGTGGTTTATTCCCTCTCTTTACCAGAATGGATGGAGTTAATAAACGCACATTAATCCTCCTGTATGCACGAAGCACTGCATGCGTTACCGGCCACTTCCACTATAGTATTCAAAAGGGTCCATCTAATGGGACCCTTGGCGCATTAATTGATGTTGCGTTGGACCATACTACTTTCCAGTTCATTGTGTACTTACACATAAATATGTGTCAACGGTTACTAATTAATCTCTTCCCAGACTGCGTTTCACAAGGCTTTATGGTCGAATTGTTTCGTTACAGAGATAGGCTACTTGATAGTTACAAAAAAACATTTTTTTAAAAAGGACTGGTGAAGTCAGTGGGTTGGTGACCACCCTAATGAGACATGGCAAATGAGCGGCAGACGATGGAGGGATTCTGTGTTTTGAATCCTACCATTGGTGATGGCCTGTCATTAAGTTATGATACTTTGCCCACCTCTCTGGACCAATAAATACATGTCCTTAGATTGGTCAATTATTCGTGTCACTGTCTTGGAATGTTTTTAATAGTGACTGCAGTGACTACCCAGAGAAAGATAGACAGAGAAACCCAAAGAGAATGTTCACAACGTTATAGCAGGTTGGTTACTATTAGAAGTGTCCAGCGCCTGCTCCACAAAAATAGGGGCATTAGACCTGTTCATGCAAAAGAGGCTAGCAGATTACAGGATGCCGCTATTGGCCTATGGTGTGACTAAACATTTCGAACCTCTGTTCCCTTACAGTCCACCTGTGATACTGGGGTCTAATGCATGGAGCAGGCCGCAAAGGGCTTCTTATGTAATAGGGTTGAGCCCTCTGCTTCCCCTCAGTGCAAACAAATGCAACAAGCCACCACCAACTGACTGATGCAACAACCCTGTGTTGAGGCAGACTTGTAAGGCCCCTCGGCGAAGGCTTTTTATTGGTGTTTTATTCCCACAGCCCTAATGCAATCAGGGCTTCACGTAAGAGGTCCGCTGCAAAGCCGAAAGAGAGGACGGCTGAAATAAATCTCA
>JAVQIZ010081210.1:0-28671 GCA_036023535.2 Galaxias brevipinnis
CGTCAAGGGACCCAGGACTCAGAGTGGACATATGCACAGGTTAACATCAGCATGGCTGACACCCTGAAGGTAAGGTCACCACACACACACACACACACACACACACACACACACACACATACACACACATACACACACACACACACACACACACACACACACTGATTGGGATGGAAGACCCATTTGAAGCTCACAGACATATTTTTTCTGTAATTATTTTTCATAGATGCAGCTCCTTGTGCGTCAAACCGTACGTCACACTAGTAGCCTAATGGCCATCCATAGCAGTGGTGTTGTTGAAAGACTGCTATAGCACCCATCATACTGAGAGTAATTGATCACAAGTAAATAACATAACACGTCTTTAATTTTCTCTTGCCACATTGGTCAAATACAAAACAAACTTGCAAGATACATTTATAATATGTTATTTGCCTTGTTATTTTGTCTATGTAGCCTTTACAGATGTCTGCACATAAAGTCCTAAAATAGATTATTCTGGATCATTTGTAAATTATATAGCCCTGCTGTCGCAAGCACCTCAACCATCTCTAACAAACGCAATTCTAGCGATGGCTGGAGGAGATGCGCTTGTCCTCAGCGGTAATCGATAGACGAATGCAGGTACCCTGCCTCCACGCACACGCACTCTCGCTACATCACCACGCATTCTGACTCCACTGTGCAGTCTTTCTTATTTTTCTCTCCATACTGCATATGAGGAATCATCCGTCGCCCATATTGGTGGACCCTGTAAACATCTGGAACATCACGTTTCTTTTTACAAAACCGAGGAAGATAATCTGCCCCTGAGAAACACTGGAGAGACAGCGCCAGGAAAAACACTTGACACCTTGTTTCACGGCATCGATATGCAGTAGTGTGATACCAATTCTGCGGAGACAGAAGGCCATTCCATGGCATCTCGATATTAAAACCGTGGGCTTTGCAATCGTGACCGGCGGTGCAGTCCTATTTGCTGAGTCAAACGGACTTAACTTGACAACATATTGTCAGAGGGGGAACATCTGCAATAATTCAATATAACCAAATTCTGTTGGGTACGGTGGGTTATCGTTGGACCTGCGATGGACTCCAACGCAGGGGGAAATGGAATGGCTCGCCTGGGATTCTTTTTGGTTTTGATGGGGTTGTGGAGGTACAGCAATGCTTGCCCTGCATCCTGTACTTGCAGCATTTCAAGAATTGCTTGTATTGATTCCGAACCAGGGATCGAGGATTTCCCTATCCTTACGTTAGATGACATGGAGAACATAACCGAGATGTGAGTAAGCTATTAAGCTATCGATGAAAGAAATATAGTCCGGCCTATGTACCAAATAAAATTATGAAATCATTAAACATCATGTTCACATATTAGGCTGAGGCTATATATGGGTAATTTCCATACTGGAACAAACGTGTCTGAAAGGGTAATAAACAAATATTGATTGACAAATAAATTAAACCGTATCAGATGAAAGAGTCCATAGGTCGACATTTCAGGTATTATTCTATAGCCTGGTCTTTATGATTTACGTAATATATTTTGCATTATATTGTAAAACAAAATGTAGATGCCTGCGTGCGTGCTTGTGCGTGCGCGCGCGTGTGTGTGTGCGTGCGTGCGAGCGTGCTTGTGTGTGTGTGTGTGTGTGTGTGTGTGTGTGTGTGTAAATGCGCGGGCGAAGGGTTGTGTGTGCATGCTTTTTTAGGGTGATGGGGTTCGCGTTGTATTTGAGTGAAGCAATAGCCCATTCGCTTCCCAAACTAGTCCCAGTGGTTGTGATGGAGTAAATGATTAATTGTCCATGTGGGCCATAGCTCCAGAATGCAGGGATTGAAAATGCAGGGACAAAACATGTCAGATTAGCAGAGCAATATTGCAATTTCACACAGAACGCACTAAACATCATCATATTCTGTATATAGATTGGAGGCCTATCATAAGCTTCTATATCATTGCTTATTTATTTTTATTTTGTATTGAGGGTTAATTAATTGTCTCATGTTGCCAAACACACTGGCATAATATTTAAAGGCCGTATACCGCTAACGCCAAAGGTAGAAGTGACAGATATTTTTGGTAATGTGAAAAACAATTATACAGGATTGTAGGTCTATAAACAAAGCCTGTTTTTGCCAGCAAGCCAATTGTGTTCTGTTCTCATATATAGGCCTAAAAGAAAAAAGTTGATTACAAGCAGTCTTAGGCAGAGTAACAAGATAGGATTACAGCATAACTCTTCTAGTCTCAGTTATAAAATCAGTCTGTTTGTAAAGCGTTCCCGTATTCTTTACCTATTTGAGTAGCCAGATGCCCTGGAGACTGTATGTCTGAGTGCCTGGCCGTGTTATGGGCTTGTGAAGTGTATTGCACTATAGTGAATTGGGTTCTTAACCAGTCATGTGCGTTATCTGACTGTGCAAGTAGTTTGAGATTCCTTGTAAGAACTGTTTGGCAGGACTGTCAAATTTCAGATGACCAGACTGTCAAAGTGTTGAAGTCATTTGTTTTAGGAGAACGCTCCTATCATTACATTGTCGGAAGTTTTGATGAAACGTGTAGATTGAATATAGACTTTAATAACTTCATATGATGCCCATTTATGTTTAGGAGTCCTTACCCTTTCTAAAACTCTTGGAATATAGTTATGTCACATCTTATTGAAAGCTTTACTTAACATCATGGAATATGTAAATAATCTGTGTCTGCCTGTGGAATAAACCTCTCATATTTCTTTACAGATACATCGCAAATCAAAATAGACTTTTTGAAATTAATGATAACAGCTTGAAATACTACATCAATCTTAGGAATTTGTAAGTACTATTCATTTGCTTGTGTTGAATTATTGCCTTCATAACCTCTATCCTATTTGGTCCATTATAATTTTCACTATGTAACAATATATATTGTGTATGTTTCTACTTGAACAGAACGGTAACAAACACTAGAGTGACCTCCATATCTTCTCTGGCCTTGTACAACAATACCAGGATTCAGTATGTGTAAGTAGGCTCATATACTAGTTTCATTTGTCAAATGAACAGTATGGCGTTGAGGCTTTTAAAGACCATGCATCTACAGTGTTAATTTTTCCCTTGCAGCAATCTGAAAGACAACAATCTTTCAACATTGTCCTGGAGGATCTTTCAAAACCTAAATACATCATCTTATGTGTAAGTATCTGTGTTCATTTAGGTTATCATATCCAAGTATATTATTAAGGTTGCCTATGTATGTGAGTTTATATTGAGTGTGTGTGTGTGTGTGTGCGTGTGTGTCGTTCTTCATTAACCAACTGGCGCTATCCTCCAGGCTCCTCCTGTCAGGCAACCCTCTGGAGTGTGTTTGTGAGAACCTGTGGATCAAACTGAGGGTCCAGGAGGACGTGGAGGCTGAGGAACTGAAGTGCATCGATGACAGAGGAGTGAGAAGATCCTTCTCCAAAATCACTCCTCCGGACTGCGGTAATGTAAAACCTTGATACAGCGAGCCAAATGGATGCTCTCATAGAATTAAAAAGCAAGAGAGGAAGTGCTCTGTTTCAAGTAAAGCAATTGTGAGTTATGATTAGATATACTTGAAATTACATTTTGAACTTTACTTGTGAGATCCCACATTATTCTAGTTAATGGCCTGGTGAGCTTTGACTTACACACTTACCGGTGTAACATGAAATCATAAAATGAGGTCAAATCCGGCCAAAGGTGCCAGGTACATGTTGACGCTAACATAACATTTTTGACTCCCTGTCTTGCAGAGGTTCCCGAGGTAGTGCTGGAGCCCACGGTGGTGACCAAGAAGGACGGCAGTGACGTCACCGCAGTGTGTAAAGCCCGGGGATCCCCAGCCCCGGAGATCGTGTGGAACATTGACATGCTCTCCACTAGCTACGAGGTCAGACCACCGCCCTACTGTCAGCCTCCAACACCTCTCCCAGTGACTGTGTACACGTGCAGAATGTTCACAGGGCCCTGAAATCATTCATAGGACAAAGCCCGAGCGGCCATGAGCAAGAAGTTGTAAACCAGAGCTATGTTCTGCCCATGATCTAAAAACATGTTTTGTATACACTTGGAAAATAAGATCTTTGCCTATAATATAAGGCTCTAAAATTGTTGAGTATAAGTATAAGGTTGTCAAGCACACTCTACTTCTGGTTTTTGAACACTCCCCCTGATTAGCCCAGTCACTGATTGTGTTACGTATTGATTACAGATAGATGCGTTGGAGCAGGAGAGCAGTCTCATCCTATCAGGACTGTCCCCTTACGACAACGGCAAAGTGATCATCTGTAGCGCCGAGAACATAGTCGGACAGACGGAGGCAACGCTTCAGCTCAACATCCTGTGTAAGGACCTTCTCGACCTTTAGATGTTTAGACACTTAGGATCATTGCATTCCCACGACCCTTTGTCATTAACCCGAATGTTTTTTCTTTATTTTTTGAGAATTTTTAGAAATAAGATTGCGTGGTAGCAATCAGGATAACACGTTCTGCATTCACTTTGGGTATAAAAGCACTGAAGTGTTTCATTTATTTGTGCTTCTTGAAATGCTTTATAACAACCCTCATTGACTTAACAGGTTCCCTGTCACTTTGCCATCGCTCCTCCTAACGTGAAGCCCCTGGTTGCCTGCCATTCTCTCCCCTTTGTCCGCTGGTCCTCCCACTAGTTATCCTGCAGCAGCTCCTACCCACAATCTCCTTACATCTGTCTTCCACATGAAACACCATTTCACTCTTCCTTGTCCTCTACCTGCTAATCCTAATGTCCTCTCCTGCATATTGTCCCTCCTTCTCCTCCTCTTAACCTCCCTCTACCCTGTGGCTACTCTTCCTCTCCTTTCCCTTGCCCTTTATACCTTCAGTCGCTCCCACCATCCAGGAGCTGCACAACCCCATGAACGACCACCACTGGTGCATCCCCTTCAGCGTTACGGGCAACCCCAAGCCGGAACTGAAGTGGTTTCAAAACGGTAAGCCGCTGGAGGAACAGGACTACATCCACACGCAGATCCACCTGTCGACGGAGAGCGAGTACCACGGCTGCCTGCAGCTGGCCAACCCCACGCACATCCACAACGGTGTGTACACGCTGATGGCCACCAACGAGTATGGCCAGGACGAGAAGAATGTGGAGGCGCTGTTCATCTTTCCGCCCGACACCAATCACACAGGTCCTTAGAGAGTTTTCTTTTCATGCTTGTAACTCCTGTGTTGAAAGCAGTTATTCTTGAGAGTGAGATGGTGATTGGCTAAGGTATGTTAATTTGTAACATGTTTTTTTTCTTTTCTTTTTTTCAGAGGAACCCTTCTATTATTGTAAGTGATGCATGCAAAACATAGACATGTAGCACAATTAAGGACAATATTCCAAATATTTTATATACCGTCAAACAGGCTTAGTTTAAAAGATATCAGGTTACATAAAGTAGTTATAGATTGAGGTAAATATTTTAAGAAAAAAGTTTAAATATGTTGACATCCTTGTTTTTTTCATGTCATTCATCCCCCTTCCCTTCTATGGCCCGCGTTTTCTTCCTGTTACGACCCAGATACCCCAGGTAGGTGTTTGAACTTTGAACTGCTGTGGTTAACATTACCTAGCACTGCACACAACCTCCAACTGTCAATTCAGCATTGTTTCTACAAAGACAGGATTATTTTCAAATATACATAAATTATAATATACGATCTTCTGTGCTGGTTTTCTTAGATTCCCCTACTATTGATGACAGTGTGGCAGTAAGTAATCACATAAACAGCAATTTGTTGTTGATTCTATAGTGTAGACTTATTGTCTGTGTTTTACATGTTTTTTCTCAATGCCCAGGTGTATGTGGTAGTGGGGATTGCTGGTGTGGCATTAACTGGCTGTGTTCTGATGGTGATTATTCTGAAATACGGCAGGAACTCCAAGTTTGGCATGAAGGGTATGGCATCCTCTTAATCCTTGGCAACATTAGTTTTGTTCACTGGCTAAAAAACATCTAAAAAAACAACGACCGTATTGTTGGACGATAATGATCCCTGTTGTAGACAGTGTCTATGCTTAGTTTTTATCTCTAATATTAAAATATGTTGCTGTCAATGCACTTCTCAATGTTTACTTGTCTTCCTTATTTTCAACCCTCTCCCTTCCTCCTCCTCCTCCTCCCTCCTCCTCCTCCTCCTTCACCTTCTCCTCCTCCTCAATCTTTGCATCCCACTCTTTTTTTTCTCCCTTTCTCCTTCCGTCCCCTCGACCGTGTTCTCATTCTGCCCCTTTTCCTCCTTCCTTCCTTCTCCTTCTCCTCACTACTCTTTTCTCGGGCTCCCTTCATGTTCTCCAGGCTCTTCTTCAGTCATCAGTAATGACGATGACTCTGCCAGCCCTCTTCATCACGTCTCTAACGGCAACAACACCCCATCGTCCTCGGAGATGGGCCCTGACGCGGTGATCATCGGCATGACAAAGATTCCTGTCATTGAGAATCCGCAGTACTTCCGCAACTCGGGTAGCATGCTGAAATCTGACACATGTGAGTTACCGTGCTGCAGTGCCAAAGGTCTGGTAATCCGGCCCTTTTCTGATAAATCCATGCTGGGGTCGCCACCGGACGTTATATTCATAGTCCACTTACTGCTGTATCCGCACAGCAATGACTTTGGTCGACTTTTGCTCTGAGCATAATGGATATTAGCCAACATATCATATCCGGCTAGACAAACACACACTTTCTGCAGATAGTCATGTTTTGTTGACCACAATAATAGGCAAAGCTACACAGCTGACATGGTCGGGCAATCGAAATCCATTTAAATTTCTTCGTTTTTTAATGTCCTTCTAGTATTAGAGCAAGTTTTAGAGCTAGTTTTTCAAGCCATTAGAATACATAAGTTCAACTTTCTATCCCTTTGACTAGGTTGTAAAAAAGTTACCATTTGTAAAATGTGTCAAGTTAAACAATATTGCAGTACAGAATGAGAGAGGTCGCAAACAGGTCTATCCCTTGCAGCTTTATAATAATATGACCATTTAAGATGATATAAAACCTTATAGAAGATAATATCATATGAAACATAATAATAATAATAATAATAATAATAATAATACATTTTATGTAGTGCGCTTTAGATTATAATATACATATATGTTTATATAATAGCATAAAATAAAATTAACCACTAAAGATGGTATTTCATTCTAGTCTTTTTCCTAACTAATTACTTTTAAGTAATAAAAGGAACCTTTTATATATTAGACTTGTTTGTACCACTTTCTGTGTTTGTGTATTCCAGTTGTCCAGCACATTAAGAGGCATAACATAGTGCTGAAAAGAGAGCTGGGAGAAGGAGCATTCGGCAAAGTGTTCCTTGCCGAGTGTTATAACCTGACCCCAGACCAGGAGAAGATCTTGGTTGCTGTCAAGGTACCTACGCATGCTCACACATACCAAAATACATTGGATACAATTTTATAATTTCCACTATGCCATAATCCAAAACCATCACTTTCAAAACCAATATTTAGTAGGGATTTTGGTTGAGAGCAGATATGCCATTGGGGTTTTCAAGTAGGCACCTTCAAGTAGGCATGCTCACACACACAAATGCAGACAGGCAGTTGGATACAGTTACGCATTTAGTGGTCCTGTCAATCAGTTGGTCAATGCTGATATGTACATCCTTGCAATCAATTCCTCTCAAAAGTGTAATGCATTGTGTGTATGTGTGTGTGTGTGTGTGTGTGTGTGTGTGTGTGTGTGTGTGTGTTTGTTACTCCTTCATCAGACCCTGAAAGAAGCCAGTGAGAGCGGTCGCGCCGATTTCCACCGTGAAGCGGAGCTTCTGACCAACCTGCAACATGACCACATTGTCACCTTCTACGGAGTGTGTGTGGAAAGCGATCCCCTCATCATGGTGTTTGAGTACATGAAGCATGGAGACCTAAACAAGTTCCTCAGGTACACTGCCAGTGTCCTGGGCGACACTCCATTGACTCTAGTCACACTGCCACACTGACCTCTACTTTAGCAGGCAGACTGAAATAGTGGAGCCCACATTGAAATGACGCTCTGTTAAAAGTCAGTGGTCATGTACCTATACAACATGCAAGTCGTCTGGAGTGCAGTAGTCTCTCTCTGAGGCATTTTGTCCTTGCTGTGTCCCTGTCCAGGTCTCACGGTCCAGATGCAGTGCTGATGTCAGATGGTCAACATAGTATCCTGGTGGAGCTGACCCAGTCCCAGATGCTGCACATTGCCCAGCAGATTGCTGCAGGCATGGTTTACCTGGCCTCACAGCACTTTGTCCACAGAGACCTGGCCACCAGGAACTGCCTGGTTGGAGAAAACCTGCTTGTCAAGATAGGCGACTTTGGAATGTCCCGAGATGTCTACAGCACCGACTATTACAGAGTAAGTCTATATGTGTGTGTGTGTGTGTGTGTGTATTCTCACTGTGTGACTGGTTCTGTCGCTGTCATACACTGACTCTCTCTCACACACACATACACTCACAGACAAACACATACTCCTACACCCGTACACACTGAACATCCAAAATTCACACTGTAAAATAAATGCAAATAAATGTTATTCTGTTTTGGGTTTTAAATAGCTATGTAGTTACAGACATTGTCATTTTAGCCAGAACTATTTTACCCATTTAAATGCAAATTCTATAATCTGCATAGAATTACTGTTTCCATGGTAATCAGGGCCAACAGTGCAAAATGCTAAATGCATTGTTGATGTTTTACCTTGCACAAGTAGTTAGTGTTTCACGTGCCCCACATAAACAACACAACAAATGGGAATGTATTGTAATCACCAGCACATGATAGGTAGAATAGAAAATTAGTTTTTTTGCAGGCGAGTTCTCAAGTAAATTTGTCTTTACAATCTCAAAGGTATATATATCATTTCACTAAAGCAACTCAACTGTACTTTAACCCGATTAAGTTTGAAATGAACCAATAGACAAAGTACTTTGAGTTCCCGTTGCCAGACAGACGTGGACGCCAGCTTTGATTCCGACATGTTGTCTTCCCTCAAACACGGAGGACCTCAGGCCAGCACTGCCCTCTACTGTTGAGTGCCGCTGTCGTAGAAAATCAATGCAAAGCAGATGAAGGAAAGGGAGACACATCAGCCCCTATCAGATAAGAAGACCATATGAATAGGCCTCTTCACTAACACATGCTATCAGCCACTGCTATCATCGGGAGAGTAAAAGGCCACCAGCAATAAGGCTAGCTTAGCATTACCGTGGCAGAGGTTATATCCTTGTAAACTGATCATCGGATAGTTATCTCAACATTGCACTGGACAGAAAACTGGAACTTGATCTTAAATAAATAATTGAGGTTGATATTCACAATGGCAGGGTAGGTTCAGACCAATAAACTATTATACTGTGGGCAGAAGGTGCTTGTCTGGCCTTGTAAGATGTGTAAAATGTAGACATCATAAATTTAAATCGTGCTATTATGAATCCTATCTGACTAGCCAGGAGTCAGCCGACTCACTGCTCTATATCTTAAGTTCATCCTTTGTCCCGTGTAGTTAGCCGGCAGACACTCCCATTCCCCTCCCCCTTCTCTGTCCTGTAGGTGGGTGGCCACACCATGCTACCCATCCGCTGGATGCCCCCGGAGAGCATCATGTACCGACGCTTCACCACCGAGAGTGACGTGTGGAGTCTGGGCGTGGTCCTTTGGGAGATCTTCACGTATGGCAAGCAGCCCTGGTACCAGCTCTCCAACAACGAGGTCAGAGGGCACGTCACGCTCACCATCGCCGTCTTCCTTCTGTGCTCACCTACTATGCCACCATTTTAGTCCAAGATCAATTATGTCAATTATATATTATTAAGTCATTAAGTGCTTTTTAGTCGAATATCTGAGGGGGTTTTAATAAAGCCTTGGATTATACCATAACATTGTATGAATGTGGCATTAACATAAGACATACAGTATTTCATACTTATGACATATACATTTTGAACTAATTTATCAACAGATCTTCAAGATCAAAGTGGGTTTTGGCCGGTTTCTGTTGTACTGAGTTGTTCTGACAGAGTATGCGTGACTGTCTTCGTCTGCCCCCAGGTGATCGAGTGCATCACCCAGGGGCGCGTGCTGCAGCGGCCCCGCTCCTGTCCCAAAGAGGTGTACGACCTGATGCTGGGCTGCTGGCAGAGGGAGCCCTACATGAGGCTCAACATCAAGGAGATCCACAGCCTGCTTCAGAGCCTGGCCAAGGCCTCGCCCGTCTACCTGGACATCCTGGGCTGATGTTCACCTAGTAGGCTGGGCTGGGCGGGTGTGGGTGGGTGGCCCGGTTGAGTAGAGTTGTTGTTTGTGTGTGCGTGTGTGTTTGTGTTTATGTTGGTGGATAAGAGGTGTGTGCATAAGTTTGAATGATATGTGTGGACAAGACAGATAAAGGGCAAGGGAACTAGAATGGAGTGAATGTGTGCGTGAGAGTATTTGAATAATTGTACATGTTAATGTGTGAATGCTGTTAACCTTCTCCTCACCACATCAACAAAAGCCTTAAATTTGATTAAGATCTTCTTTTTTTTCTCCATTTAAAATTTATGCTGAGGCCTGTTTCACAAACTCAGATCAAGTAAATATAGAACTGTCTTGGTTTAAATTGGGTTTAGTTCACATACAGATTGTGACTATACATTGAAAGTCATCCCAAGATTATCATCGGTTGATGTCAAGTCTGTGAAACAGAAGTATGACTTTGGTAATAAATAGGTTTAACCCAGCTTTGTAAAACAGGCTCTCTCTGTACATTGCATTTAACTGTACTCTTGTATATTGTATTTGCTGGGGAGGAACAAAGGGAAAATAACAGCGTGTCCAATCATCACAGACAATGGACACTTTGTAACATGGATGCAGCTTTTTCCCTTTTTTTACGCAAGAAAGAATATCGAGTGGAGCAACAAATTTGGTGGCAAGATAACAACATTGTATCAAGTCCAGGCTTACTGCTTTTCTGCGTCACAGACTATTTTTAATATGTGAGAAATTTCTTATTGTTGTCAGGGGCTCGTGACTCTTGTTGTTAAGTCCAAGCTTTACGTTGTACTGTGTGGCTGACTGACTGACCGTAGCTTTGGAGTGCTTCTGTTCTAGTCAGCTCAGAACGACAGAAATGTCCGTCTACACAGCAACAACAGTAACCCTTGGGATGTGGCTATAGACCTGTGCATACACGACGAGGTTACCTTTTAAAAGACATAGGCATATCTGTATGTCACATACAGTATTTAATTCAGTTTTCTTAAAAAAAAAAATCTATTTATGTTCAAATTGTGGTCATCATCCGTGGTCTTTTTTATCTATGTAATTATATATTGCTAGCAACTCAAGCCCATTTCATTTTAGAATGTGCTAGTGTTGTTTTAAATGTGCTTAGAATGCACTAGACATTTCATAATCTTCAATTAATCTCTAAAGCACAGTGAAACATGAATCGCCCCATGATACATTGAACATGGAGGAGGTTATTGTGCTCTTCTCAGCTGTCAGGAAGATGAGTATAGCAGAATATTGTTTGTGTTTATTTCTAGTTTGCGGAAGGCCCATTCAACAGGGATGGCGTTGACAGAATTCTCCTCATCACATGGTATTGGGTGCATTTTCAAAGGCAGCTTTTTGGACGTGTTGTTGATTATGCAGATGTTATAGGAAACAGATCAGAAATGCATGGCTTTGCCAGTGAGGAGACTTTTTTCATTTTTTCTTCTGTTTACTAATTGACAGGGTCAATTTGCACTGCTTACTCTTTGTTAGTTATTGGGCCTATGCTTTTATGGTGGATATCCCCAATTTAAGCTTTAACAGACCTAAATTGCTCATTTATATGAAAAAATATGTACAAATACAGCCCGATCAAACATGATCAACAGGATAAGTTTTTTTCCAGGTAAATAAAGAATTTAGGTGTATAAAAGCAGTGAAAATCCTGTATTGTAATACTGATGATCAGTAGTCAGCGTATCTTTGTCGGATTCCCCTCAGGAGAATGTGAACCTCCTCCTTACCTTCAAGTAGGAATGTGAAGACCCCATGTTACTACTGGCCCTTACATGCATATATGGACATTGAACCACACCTGGGCAAATATGGGAAAATAACTTTATACAAATAGTTCCATTACGTGAATATTGATGGTCCTGTTGGGAAGTCTCTTCATCTGTATAGAAACATTTTCTTGTGCTGTGAATCAAATGGGCAGAGGATCAGACATTTAGTGGCAAAAATTATTTTCCAAGACTAACAGACAAGGAGCACTTGTATAAGGGAGCACTGGCGTCTACCATCAAGAATTGTGCGATTTTTGGTCGCAAACATTTATACATATCCTACCTATGATCAAAATAATTTGTTCATACTGGTTATCAATATAGACATATGGAGAAGTACAATTCAAGCTAATGCAACATGTGTTGCTTTTGAAAATACCTTTAAATTGAATTCAGGCTCCTTCGCGATAAAACCAAGTGCAAACATAATAAACCTGTTTTTTTTATTTTTTATTATCTTGGCAATGAACGCTAAGACGATGGTCACATTTTGACAGGTTTTGTTTGATGACGATGGTTTGACAAATATACATTTGACTGTCCTTCATTTTTCAACAGCATTAGTCAGTTCTGTATAATAGTCATGTGTCTGTCTGACTAAATAACCTGCTGTTCATTCTGTATAGTTCTGATTTTGTCAATATGAAGATTATGTTCAATAGTATATTCTGTTTTAAACAGGTATGTCAAAAATGTGTGACATGAATTAAAGAAGTGTAATGAGCCACAGGCAATACATACTAAATGTAAATACAATTTTAGTTGTGCTATATTGTATAATTTTGTTGTGCTTGTCCATAATAACAGTGAGAATACAATCCCTTTTTGTCGACCTTTTGAACGACAGAGGACTTTCTTTGAAAAGTGTGTTTTTCCTCACTATCAAGAAAATTGATTCAGTGTAAAATCCTCCCCGGCTCCCTTTTGCTCTCCACTGTGAAGGGGAGAACCTAGAGGTTATAAGAGTTGCTGTCTGGCAGCCTGTGTGAGTGCAAAGGGCCATAGACTCTGTCAGTCTGCATATCCCTCAGAGGGATCCTCCTTACAGGTGAGCTGGCAGACAGGTGGCTGCTGGGGCAGATGTCAACAGTCATGTGTTCTGCCCTAACCACCATTCACCTCTGACTGACTGTAGCCCACTTTGGTCCTCCTTCAGATGAAAAACTGTGACTTTGCATCATGAATAGTATATTCTTTTGAATGTATCTAGAAGGGACGGGACCTATTTTGAATGTAATCTATCTTGGGGGAGGTAATCCGTAATGATTTTGTATATACATTCTGTAAGCAGAATTGCAATTTTCATCCCTGTGCAGTTAACATCGTTTACCTGCTGTGTGAATTAAAAGTCAGTGTGTGAGTATATGTGGGATTGTATGTGCTGCCTCAGAAAAAATGTGTGCGTGTGTTTTGAATGTATGCACGTGTGGGTTGTGGATGGATGTGTTGAGTGTTTCCTCTTAGCAGATTTAATCCTTCTGCTTAAATATCAGTCAATTCTATCAATCAATTCTATGCTTTGTGCATCATGTGAGTAGCTTATCCGCAGTTAATGGAAATGTTCCTTGTAATACTGTGCATTTAATAAAGGTGGTATGTCTTACAATATGTTGTTTCTTTTCTCTCCAAAAGTTTTGTTTGATGGCCACTTTACCAGTCTATTAATATTTAATTTAGACCAAATTTTCTTCAAATAATCCTGTAAAACTATGATTGCAGAGAAGTTTAAAATACTAGGTGCCCATAGTCACAAGTAATCTTTCCACTACTCTTTCTATGGCATCATTGTAACCAATATAGTTCACTAAGGTTAACGTCAATGAAACCCTGTATGATAATTGCCATTGTTTGTTCTGGCAAATTGCACCCCCCCCCCCCGCTGAGGAATGAGGGTCTTCTTCGGTGACAAGTGACGACTGCTATTTTGAATGTGCCGCTCCACCTCTGCATAGCTAGGGGCCGCCTCAGTCATGAAAGGGCATCCCAAGGGCAACGTTTGTTTCTAACAATAACCTCGGAGTGGCAGGGACAGCTGCTGGCCCAAAGAGGCCTGAAGCAGCCGCGAGTCTAAACCAAGAGTGGAGGGAGTAAGTTATACATTCAGGGCAACCTATACTTGCCAATTATAGAGTTGTCAAACAGTAATGATGAATTTTTCATTCTGTCGAGGTTTTATTGTCTCGGACACAAACGCGATCATAGAGATCTGTAGAAAACGTTATTTGTTTGTTTAATGCCCTCTCTGTGGAGGAATGCGGATGAGGACAGGCTATACACGGGACCTTTAGGGCATGGGTGACAAAGTGTGAGCTGTTACCAAGGGGCTGTTTGTCTATGGGTGTGCAGCTGCCATATTTGTGGGGCATGAGTAACTAACTTCAGTTGATGCACAGACAAAAGGTCAAAGTCACAGGTACTGATGACATAGGACCAGTTTTCTTAACTATGTGAGGCAAGTCTTTCCAATGTATTGTTTTGCAATTTGTTTTCTTTTAGCATTGCAGTGGAGGGGAACAGAATATACTGTAAATGTAATAGATATAACTCTAAACCAAAGCAACCAAAGTAGAACACTAAAAAAGTCCAAGATGGGGTGAATTCTTGGTTTCATCAAAAGCTGTGCGCAGTTTTTTTTTTTTATTGTAGTATTCTAAATTTACATTAAAAAAACAAAGTCTGCCCATGTCCTAGAACCATTATGAAAGTTAACGCACAAATTCAATATACATCTCATTGTATTTTACATAGAGGATAAGAGTATAGGCATGGAGGTGGCATGATTCATATCAAGGCTTAAAAGAAGAGAAAAATTAAAGAGAATAAATAGAAGGTGCTATCCTTAGCTGAGAACTTCAGAATGTCTCTCTCCTTAAAAGTTAGAAAAAACACAAAAAAAACAATGCCTGCAATGTGGAAAGTCTCACGCTCCCCTTCCTCAACCAAGAAAGGCATACATGTACGTCAAAGCAAGGGTCTGAATCTGAGTCTATACAGAAGCAGAGAGATGGAGAAGAGAAAAGTGCAATGGAGCAATGAAGATACTAGGTCATCTGTACTTGTGCATGAATGAGAAAACTACATTAGGTGTTTACACAGCTTATCACTAACACATCAATATCTAGGTAAACTGTCAGAGAGGCAAGGTCTTGTTTTCTTATGCTGTTATTATTTATCGGCTATGTAAAAAACAGACTGGTTACAATTCTACTTAGTAGTTCTGCTGTTGACGCAGCATTTGATATATTCAGACAATGATGTCACAGAGAGGGAAGGAGGATCTGGAGCTGAGAGACTAACACATTGCATTGTTTTCTTCAGAAGCTACTGCAGATTCCAACGTTGTTATTTACTATTTAAAAAACAATCAAACGAAACAAAAACAGAAAAATAATCAAAAATAAAAAAAGTTCCTTAATTTCAGCATGTCAGTTTTTTTGCGATACTCAATTTTCCAAACTCGATCCGCGTTACCCTTTAAAAATGGTCAGAAGAAAGCTTTGGGATATTTTTCCTTTTTTTAATGACGATAGGGGTCATTAAAAGTCATGCACGCTGCAAAGAACCTCATGCAGTAGTTATGGTAAACCATCCAAGCACTTTTTATTCATTAATAGTCATAAACACACACAGCAGCTTCATCAGAGGACACAGGGCCCTCTTCAGTTTTGAATGTGGAGTATTTATAAGGAGAGCCTTTTTGAATGGAACAGGAAGCCACGGTCTGCCAAAACTACCTAACGCTTACCTGCTAAAGGAAAAAGAAATTAGTTATGTGGAATTGATTATCAACTTTATATATATTTATATATTTATCTTCATATTTCGCTCTCACTCGCTCTTACTTTTGTTTTTTGTTTTATTTTGCGCACTCACTTGCACTTTACCCCAATCGCTCTGATCACTTTTATGGTTGCACACAATGTAACAAAGGTGACAGACCTGCAAAAATTACAATCACCAAAAAACAAACTGAGAAGAAAAAAAAAGGGAAAAAACAAAAAAAGTAGAAGAAAAAAAAACAAAACAAAAAAACAGCTGCTGCGCTAGCCCGCCCGTCACTGGCAGTTGCAACAGAGAAGAGGACACAGTCTGTGTGATGGTGGGACATCATCAAAGAGGAGGAGGCGGAGGCTCCTTCCCTGTAGAGCTGCGCTCCTTCAGCTGCAGGTTCTCCAGCGCCACGTCTAAAGGCATGATATCCACGCAGCCCATGGCGCCAAAGTCGCCGAAGTTGTGCCGCTCGTTGTCCTCATCCGAGGAGGAGCTCTCCTCGCGCATCAGCGTGGACAGCAGCAGCTCCTGGACGAAGAGGCTGCGGTCAGCGCGCTCGCCCTCCAGCGCCTGGCGCTCCGCCTCCGACATCTTAGGCTCATTCAACCTGGGGGACATTTTACCAAAGAAGCTCTGTGTTCACTCCCTTGTTCAACCGGAGGCACACATTTTGAACAAACATTCCTGGGAGATCGGTAGGTGTCGGTGTGTGTGTGTGTGTGTGTGTGTGTGTGTGTGTTTAAGCCAGTGTGGGACTCACCGTGCCAGGAGAAACTGGGAGCTGTGGGAGGAGGAGCCGGGGTGGCTCTCGACCGCCACGCCCCCGGCCGTGCTGGCCGCGGCACTGGGCGGGGGGATGGTGGCGCTGATGTTGCCCGGGTTGCTGCGTCGCGTGGCGTTGCGTGCCGTCTCCAGCTGCTGGCGTGCAGCCTGGGCCTGCTGGCGCTCCAGCTGCAGCTGCATCTGAAGCTGCTGGAGCTGCGAGGCCGAGGGCCCCGAGGAGTTCAGCTGGCCCCCCGCCGAGCGCCGCACGCCCGAAAGCTGAGACAAAAGCTCTGCGGGGCAGAGAGGGACAGACCAAGTTAGAACGGCTGGTTTGGTAAGCTTCTGACCCCACTAATCAAACAGTATCACCGCTCCCAGAAAGGAGCAGACAGAAAGAAGGTAGTGTGAACAAGGGTACGGAATGAAACACTACCGGTACAACATGTACAATGCAGTGCGCCATTGCATGTCCCAGAATAACATGTTAACAGTGTTAAGGGCGTCCTCCTCACCTGCTATGGGGTCCATGGCCTCCCTGTTACTGGGGGAGTATGAGGAGCTCTGGGAGGACGAGAGCCCCCCTGTGGAGCTGCTAGTAAAGTGCATGTTGGTCCTTCGTGCCCTGGGACCGCCCAGCCCTCGACCGGGATGGAACATCCGGCGCACATGCCGGACGCCGCTGGACTCGTCGTAAACATGGGGGGTTAAGGAGCAACGGTCAGAGTTCATAGACACAGAGCCTGGCTTCAAAACAACGCAGCGGATCATAAAGCATGCACGTAGCACACAAACCCACAGGTTCAAGCATGCATTCATGTACTAATGCTTAATCTCCCATACACTCCCACGTTAGCATAGCTGAGTCAAAGGATATTAAATCTCTAGGTGCTCTGTGTTCAAGTGTGAGATGAGCAGCAAAGTCGTCCGTCACATGGTTGGGGTCCCCTCCTGGCAGTGCTGCACATATCGGACAGATCTGAAACCAGACAAACACAACCACTTAACTCTCACTGGCACACCATTGTCCAGGCTCAGAATCCCAGAGGATTAAATCAGCACATACTAGTTTCATAACAATAAGATCAGTGAATCCAGGCTTGGCTGAAGCTGCCCCGAATCAACCAGTATTGACCTCTGAAACGTCAGCCTCTGCTGCACTAGTGGCGGAGCAACGTGATTAGAAGCACATGACACCAGGCAGTCAGGTCACAGTGGGCGAGAGAAGACGTGCTAAATGCTAACCACAGAAACTAGGAATGTTTGAGTGGTGGAACAGAGCAGGGGGGTCCAGTCGTCCACTCACCACCTCTGTGGAAGTCTCGGCGTGCTCCGAGGTGACGTGCTCCTGTAGGGAGGTCTCCGTGTAGCCCATCTTCCCACAGTAAGGGCAGGTGAACGACTGTGGCTGCTCCACGGAAAAAGCCTCGCCTCCATAATACAAGTCTGAGGGGGCGACACCACAATGTGAAACCGTTAATGCGACCACCTTGGACATTTTCATTGGAACGCATAGGACACCGAGTGATCAATAATCAGGTTTAGCTACTCCTAATCAGCTGGGAACTTTATGACTTCCGTGTGGTACCGCCTAAACATTGTGAAAACTAATTCCAAGCAAACAATGGAGATATGAGTCTTTATTAAACGTGGTCAAATACCTCCAACTTATTTATTTATTTTTTGCCAACCAATTGGGTCAAGATGTGTACTTTCCTTTACAATTCCAGTCCCCTTTGGCCCTTGTTTCTCAGGTTTTTAGCAAAGACAAAGTCATTTGAAAGTGTCATTGTGTAGCCTAGCTCAGTTCAGGCTGGCAGCCAAAGCCTTACCAAAGTCTACCCTGGTTAATATACACTGCATGGGGTGCTCTGTGGTGTGTCTGGTGGTGGTGGCGCCGCTCTCGTAGCAAGAGGCACACAGGTCGTAGTCGTAGCAGATTAAACACTTGTACCGCCGCCCTCTGAAGTTCCCTTTTAAACACGCGTCACAGCTCACACCTGCGGACAAAGGCAGAAATATCGAGCAGGTTGATTGAAATGTCCAACATCACTTTTTCCACGGTTGTGCAGCGGCCAATAAAGTCTGCAGCTGGGGAAACCCACTGAGCTATGCTGTTACTCTCTCCTCCCTTTCCTGTACAAGTTTAACCACTACAGAAGCATCACAAAGGACAAAGGACAATGTGTGACAGCAAAGGGTCAGAATATTGCATAGCCGTGAGAGTCTATAAAAGAGACAGTCTAGTCATTTAGTAGTGTGAGTCACATCAGCATGCGCTTGGCAGTGGCAATAATCCATGAATGCCATCAGAGGCATTCCACCTAAATCCAGTAGGAAATTTTCAATAGGGAATGCCAATGTGTTAGTACAACATCTAAGCAGCACCCCCTCTAATGATGGGTGTGTGAGGGATCGTACTGTTTACATTAAACAATCTTTATAATAGTATTTCCACATTACTCCTTCGCGGAGCCAGTTTAATTGTTGGCACACGAAGCAGGAAGCAAAGTGATGAACATAAAAGGGTAAGGTGTAGTAAAAAACGGAAGCCTATTGGATTGCAGGCATTTTCAATACTCTTTGAAATAGCTGAGCAGAGCACCTCACTTTGTTACTACTACTACTACTTGAATCAAGTAAAACCTCAGTCACTGTACTTCCTACTAACTGTTCTTGCTCTCTTTTAATGTAAAAAGGGTGACTACAAAACATTAGAAACCAGAAACACAGACTTAGGCTAAGTGGTGTTTTTAACCAAGACTGACACATTCGTAGATTTTCTAACAACCCAATGCAATTTTGTAGACAGTGGACACTAAAAATGCATGCTTTCCACAGCTTTGTGCCATCAAAAACAATTCAACAAATGCTATCTCATTTAATGTCTTCAGCTTCACCCTCTCTCTTCCTCTTCTTCTTGTAATGTTTTATACCAGAAAGGACTGGATCATAGCCTACCTGTCACTCAGACAGAAGGACAGACACTGATCTGTGAACAGAAACTGAGACATGTGCTTGCCATAATGGGTCTTATGCAAAAGTGCTGTCCCCCAATTGAGATTAGCAAGTTAAAGGAAAGCACACCACCAAGTCAGGGTCTCAATATATGCCTAATCATTAAGAATGGGAATTGTTTTTTGAAACAGCAATCGGGTAGATGCATTTGCCATGAGGAATTCTTAAAATATTCTCAAGCTTGCAGGCGTAATTGGCCTCTCTGCCAATCTTTGTATAGTGTAATATTCAATAGACTAGCTGAGCCTATAGCTTCGCAGCAACTACTGGCTATTTAATACGTTAACCTTGGTAAGCTAACTATGTTGTCGTAATACCTATTTAGCCGCATTGCCAAGTAACTAAAAAGCTAATTCAATCGAGAAGCAGTGTACCAGTCAGCTAGCCCGAGAGGTGGGTACCCAGCAAATGTAACTAATGCAATTGCTTGGGCTAATGGCTAGCTTGAGGCCTTGGACTTGATCTTGATGACAGTGCATTCAATTGCACCCACACAGTGACCATGCAAGACTGACCGGGTTGACAGGCAGTGACAGTTAAACAAGCTTGATAATTAAGCAAGTACACCAATGTTTGGGACCCAGTGCTATTGGGGTATTTGCTTTTACACGAACTAAGAAGCTAAATACCAAAGTCTGGACAAGTGCAACATGGCGAAATGTACCGCTGTACAACAGTTAGCCAATGTTAACTTAGCCAGTTAGCTAGCTAGCGCTAACAAGTCCAACTGGTAATACATTAGCGTGGTTACATTCGATATCGTTACATTAGCTAGCCAGGGTTAGCAAACTAGTATCTATGTAAACTTTGTATTGATTTGAAAAAAACACACGTAAATGCAAAACTTGAAAGGTAGGACGCGAACGCAATTGGTAATAGCTAGCAACTGAGGTGAGGCTGTGAAAAGGTTGAAATGCATGGCGGCGGCCATCATAAGCCCAGCTACAAAACATGGCAACCTACAGTTTAGACTTTACAGCTAGCAAGCTAGCTATGTAGCTAAGATAGCCAGCTAGCTTTCAAGACGATTTAGACTTTTATATTTTTTCCTTACCCTCATGACGGGACATCCTACAGACAATGACACAGCCCCCTCCTCGGGCTCCCCAGAACGGATCACGGGGAAAGATGCAGCCTTTGAGGTGTAAAACTGAAATGTGGGCCCCTTCTCCTATTTTCTATTTAGCTAGCTAAGATGGATCCGGAGCTTACAGGTCTAGGCTTCCCCTCCCCGTCTGTCATCAAGACGTACAGCAAGAGCATTCGCTTCACGGTGGAGACACACTAGAGGGCGCACATCAATATGAAATAATTTCCTCTTCTGTGGTCGTTTCTTGGATACGAGATGCCAAACATACAGCTGCAAGAATGTCAATGGACATTTATAACAATATAATAACTGGTAGTGTACATGAAATAAGAGACACTCAAAGAAGCGTGACGCAAAGTAGACTACACGAATGAAGAATTTACAATATACAACTAGACTACTGGAAAAAACGTAATGTCTAGTATTATACGTTTTTTGTTTACAGACCAATTTGACTTAACTTACACCTGAACAAAATCGAATTTTGATTACTTTAAATACCAGTGTCCATACCATTTATTCCTGTCACGTCTGTAATCCTTTGTGCGTGCGTGCGTGCGTGTGTGTGTGTGTGTGTGTGTTATAAGGATAATTGGATCACTGTATTTCCATGAGAATCATTAGAAAACAATTTGTGATTTTTCTGTTGGCTATAACATTTTGATAAGAATATGAAGTCGGAATACGTTAACACTTAACGAAAATATGAACTTCATAGTAGTGTAGATCACTGGGTTATGTAATCTCAGAAGTATCCTTTCTGGCTACACCCTTTATGCCTCTTTTAAGTTTCATAGAATTTCATAAAATGTGTCTTTTAAGATTTCCTATGAGATCAAGAGGCTTGCATTTAGGTCTTAAGGTTGGGTTCCATTCCACCTTAAATTATATGTAGCTTGGCACTCAAAAATACTGGTTTACACATTATTTACAGACATTTATTATATGTGCTTAGCTTTAACAGTTTACAGTGAACGTTTATAAGCCTAATTGGTGTATCAATTATAAAAAGCTCTGCTCTTGTAGCTTTTCTGCAACCTAGAATTAAATAGTTGTTTTTTAAATTAGAAAACAGTGACATCATTTTATAAGAAAATGGCTGAAATTAATGTACATATATATGTATATCTCATCTTGATATAAAACTGTTCTATTACGACCTGTAATACTAGTTAGACTGTCTTGACTAGTGGATAGTTCATGGTTATCTTATCACCCGTCCACAAAGTATTGAAATACACTTACAATCCCAGACTGAGATCTGGAGGAAAATCAAGGCAGACTAATTTAGAAATTAAAGAGTGAGTGAACACAAAAAAATGTTTTGTAGACATGTAGTGGTGTCATTCATATTATGCAAAATTAACTTACAAGCCTTTATTCAATTCTGAATGGCGATGGCTAAAAATTATGTTGGTTATTAAAAATGGACTGAACAAATTTAAGACTAAAACTAATTAAAAACTAAGCAAAATGGTAATAAAATAATACTATAATTTCTAGTATTTCCTAATCATCAAATCACCCTCAGTGTGTGAATGTCCCTTTCGGTACTTGGCAGAGCTTTGGCATTTTGATGTTACAGCAAGCATATAAATCAGTTCTTAAGCTAACCTCAACTGAAATAGTTTATGAATATGTAACCAGAAAAAAATCATTCAAAAACAGAAAAGGATCAACACTTCTTGTAAGTTTCATTCCATACATCATACATAGTCAAATTTACTCAAAAATATTTAGTAAAATATGTACATACTTGAATAATTTCTTAAAATACTCATAGGCCTATGTTTCTGCTAATTCAGAGAATGTTTAGACTATTACTAATAATAAACACATAACCTGAGCAATTTAATTATATTCTCTCTCTCTGGGCTTTATGGATTACAACTGACTTATGTCATTGTTATCTTAAATTATAAAAATTATTGCAAACATAACATTATGTACATTTTAAAGCTTTACATTTACTTACATTTACAGTACATATGTTTCTGTTTTGAAGGTGCACTCCATAGGTTTTCTCAATCCCCTTGTTGCCACAAGGATAGTACACATTAGTCAACTCTGGTTGTTTGATTTTTCACTAGTCTTCAGACCTCTAATAAGTGCTGGTGCAACACATTTATACAAATTCGACAAAAAACCTATGAATTGCACCTTTATGATTAGGGCAAAAAAAGAGAACAGTGTCAGAAGCCAATGTTATGATAAGATGTGGAATGTGCCAGATTACAATGCAAGTAAATAAACCAAACCTCAAAAAAAGAGGAAAATGCAGTACATTATATCATGGTGACAGTTTACAGTGTTTCATTTAAAATACTCAAGCGTAACTTTGACACATAATTCTACACCCTCACGTACAGACTGCTCAGCGCAATACGTAGTGCTCACATACTCTGTCTGATTATCATTCAGACATTTGGACCACCCAGCTGTAAGGTCTCAGAAAGACAACAATGGCTAAGGTGACTTTTTGTCTTGATGTTGGAAACCTGAGATAGCTTTGTTGAAAAGTTCCTGTACAGCGACAGCAGAGTCGGGCGGTTGTAAAAAAAATAAACATCAACCTGAGCAAAGAATTGGCTCTTGAGCGAATGGGGGTGTAGACAGAGGACAGGCTGTGGTGATATTTGTGTTAGCTGTGTGCATCAAGGTGCTGCTGATAAAGGCATGTGGCCTAGATGAATGGGAGTATCGCTCCTGTCTTTGCTGAGCGATGCTATTGAGTTGGTTGATTGTCTGTCTGTCCGTATGTCTCATCTCTCTGGCTTGTCATCCGTGTGACCGGGCCGTTGAATCAGCAGGCCACTGAGCGGCTCAGTACTGTTGGTCTCTTCAGTCCTTCATGTCCTTCATATCCTCCATGGATTTTCTCTTAAAGAAGCCCGCCTGGCCCGGAAGAAAACATAGTGTTCACTTCCACGTTGATTTCTCTATTATGTGAACAGGAATACATATTTCCAAACACCCTATTACTATAAAATAATAACATGTGATGCGCACTGTCTTATGGATGAACTTAATGATCAAATTACAATGTGCCATGCAAGCTTTACCAATCACACATTTATGGTGTTGTATATATAGTTTACTTAAGTTGTCTTGGCTATGGTTTCATACCTTCCAGAGAGCAAAGATGACCAGTGCCAGGATGAGGAGTCCTATTAGGATGCTGATTAGGATGATCCACCAAGGGATTCCTCCCAATGATTCCTTCGACACCTGAATCTTTATCTAATTTTCACACACACATGCGTGCGCACACACACAAACATACACAGAGACACACACACACACACACACACACACACACACACACAAACAAATAACGCTATGTCAGGGCAGCCATTCCACATAGGATGTGCTACTTTATACATTGCACATACACATACAGTGAGAGCTTTGTCACTCACATCTCTGGAGCTGTCTGTTTCACTCAGAACAAACAGGTCAGTGTCGAGGTTCTCCAGAGTGGCTAGGACTGTCATTTGCAGGCTGGAAAACTCAGCCTGAAAGCACACGGACCAAGAGCAGACCCTGTGATTTAAGGACATTATGTATGACGGTCCACCAGCCCTTCTGTCTTTTTATCAAACCGTTTATCCAACAGATTAAAAAACACCACAAATACAATGAAGAACACATGACATTCACTGGAACCTTTGTATTTGCTATACGAATCCCACTTACCTTAATAAAGGTGGGTTTCCACACTCTGAACGTGACATTGACATGGCTGAGGTTGGCCGGGGGGATGTTGCAGTAGAACGACGTACAGCTGATCTCCTTACAGTTCTACGGAGTTATAGAAATAGAGCTACAGCTCAGCTTGGCACATCAGATACGCACACTTAATGTTACACACACAAACACACACACACACACACTTACAACTAGGTAAGTACTGAGGCTTTCTTTCTTAGGAGCCGGAGTGAAAATCTTCTCAGGGTTGATATTGAAAGGGTTGGTCACGGCACTACAACTGACCTGCCAGAGAAAGACAGAGAGAAATACAGATAGATATACTGATGTTATAGATATGCTTAATGTGCATAGTAGGCTTGTATATATTTCTATGTTTGTGTGTATGTCTGTGTATGTGTGTTGGTGTTCACCCTCTGTGTGGAGCGGACTTGTGTCAGGTACAGGAGGACATTTTTAAAAGGAGACAGGTAAGGGTATGTCACTCGTAGCCTCAGGGGAGGAGTCTCCATGTCCAGCACCTTCTCCACCTATCACATTAAGGGTAAACGGCAACGGGTGTCAACAACAGACATACAATACACAAATTTAAAGTCAGTGTCCAGGCCGTCATTATCACACATCACACACATGGAGTGCACTTCTTCATGAGTCTCCCTGCCCAGAATACTGTACATGATGCTAGCAGTAAGGAGGTTACACACCATATAGCTAATGAGAACCTCTTCCCCTATGAGACTAGTGTGGTTGAAGGAGCTGGGGTGCTCTTCTCCCTCCTTCACGATGATGTGGTCCTCCTTCATGCTCCTTGTACTAGGAGATGGATGAAGGCAGCGGAAGAGAGGTCTGGTTAGTTTAGTACTAGGCTGAACTATGACAGGCTGCTTGCCATTGACACTTTGGCCACGTTTCATGTGTCCCTTCAATAAAAACCAACATTGAGAGAGTTTGTATCATGTGTTCAATGGTAATGAGAGGTTCCTTGTAGAACTCACGCTGTGAATCTCAGGCCGGCTTCGTACTTGACAGGGATGGATATAATCACGATGTTGTCACTCAGAGTGGAGTCCAACTCCTCACTGTCACTGTGGCGCGCAAAACAGGTTTGAAATAAACAACCTTCAACTTGTGAAATGTCACGTTGTCATGTCGAAAATAAAGCAACATGATTCAGGACCACCCGGTTCCTCATCACATACTATGCATAGATAAAACGAATAACCAGTGTAATAGTGTAATGTGCATCTTGCAGCACAGATACCTGGAGGCTGTAACATTGATCTGAATCTCCTTCTGAACATGCCCTGGGTTCACCTCAAACAGAACACTGAACTGCTCCTGGAGACATAGAGAAGCCAACCACATACAACTTTAAATACAGAACACACACATATGCTATTTCTCAAAGTGTATACAACTACACGCACTGCTTTGCTGAGTGCTTTAACATTCCTTGCAGTGGACAGTGTGGGACTTACCTTTGCATTGCTTTTAAGGAACGGATAGCCAACAGCACATTCAACTCTGGTGCTGTTCAAACTGCATTCCTTCTTAGAGTCTTTAGGCTGATGAAGAAACACAGCACATACTGTACATCCAGACGTAAGGTGCACTGATAGATGTCCACACCAATATTGACAGAAAATGACGACAGTAAATATACGTAGGACGGTATGTAAGAGAAGTGGCTCACCTCTACTTTGACGTAATTAATGTTTTCGGTGAAACTCAAAATAACTTTGGTGTTGTAGGCGTTGTCTTTGGTGTTTCCGACTGTGATGTCAACTTGGAATTTCTCTTTGTTGGCTTTGATAACCAGACTAGGAATGATGAAAATTTAACATAACATGTCATTTGTATCAAACCACATGAGGGCGCCAACGCACCACACAGACCAAGGAAACTGAAGAGTAAGCAATAATTACTGATGCTGGGGTGAAGTAATTCACCAATAATTTATACAAAATTAGGTGAATGCATAATATATGTTAGAATTTTTACCAACCTTTTAATGCTTGGTTTTGCTTTAAGGGACAGATCAGCAATGCACTTATCATTGATCCCACAATCTACCAGAGGAATCTAAGAGACAAACAAGCAGCATTGGAGTCAAAGTTTGCATACTAGATCTGACCCAGATACTAGAACTGCAAAGAAGCTCATTGGCTAGTGAGCATGAATAAAAAAAACGTGAAGAATTGAAGCTGTGCATTTTTTGTTTCCTTTGTATGTGGAAATAGTTAAAGTGCATTCCAATGAAGTTTCCTTTTTTTTCAGAACCTCGTTCTCATTTTGTTCCCATTCCCAGTGCTGTCTCTCTGGACTGGTGACAATATCAACAGTGGTGTGTCTCGTAGGAGTGGATGAACAGTCATGGTCAGGGCACAAGAACCGTACCACAGTGTCACATGGAAAACTGCCTTCCGCTTGATAACTGCTTGCGTGCGCGCGCGCATGTGTGTGTACACAGGGACAACTGGTGTGCAGTCATGTTTGTGTACGAGTACGTGTGTGTGTGCGTTTTCTCCCTCTCTAGTCTAAGCAAGCCTAATCCTCTGCGTAGAACTGATTACCCTGGGGTGTAGGACATCTTGACAGAATGACACACCAAAGCTAATTAACAAATGTGTGTCACAGCTGACCAAGGCTCCGACACAGACACAAGCCCCTTTGAAAGATAGACAGTTTGTCACACACAAACATGATGACCTCATAGCCGGTCTGGGGGTTGTTCTGATTACACAAGGACACAAACACAGTATGTGGAGTAGTACATGTCCTGTGCGTGTCAGCTTATCCCAGACACTATACGTACATACAACTGCTTGAATGCTACCCCTATACTTTTTTCTAGAAACCCACTATACGCACTCCAAATCCTATTGCACTCATGTTGTGTCTCACTATCTTGCAAAGCGCTCATATCTGGCAACCCAGCTCTCTAGACCTGTGAGTGGGAGTAGTGCAGTCTGAGAACAGCAGGCCTGTCTTTCAGGGAACGGGAAGCTGGGTTGGGGGATGGGGGTGGATTCTGAAGAATGGTAGACAGCTGTTGCAGCATACTCGTGTAGCACGGGCAGCTTGGGCAATTCATTACAAGAAAAGCACTACAAGTAATAATACATTTCATCCTTTTGTATAACCTACACGGTGTGAGAGTGAGAAAGCTGGGATGGGACTAGTTTTACACCCACCAATAAAACTAGTCTTTGTGATGGCTAGAAAATTGTTGGCCATCTAACTTGTTTAATGCTTATTCCCAACCATCTTTGATCGCTAAAGATCTTTTTGAGAAACCTCTTAAAAAATACAAATAGATAGCCTCTTACAGTCTTGTTTATGAAGGTGGGCAGGTTTCCATCCAGAACAGGGCCCGTGTCTCCCTCTGCCAGACCAAACTCAAGAGAGACCAGGATGGGGTTTCTGAAGTCCAACCTGTCCTGCAGGCAGAGAGGACGGAGGAAGAGAAGGAGAATGTCATTCATACAAGGTGAACCTTAAGACGTGTCCTACGGTGCTCTTTATTCTCCGTAAACCTGTTCAATGTCAGAGATGTGAAAACCCATTAACAAAATGTGTTGGCTGACTTTTCATCCACAAGGAGTCCTATGACCAACATCCATTTCAGTGGGTGCAGCTGTTGCGACTGTCAGCATCTAGTTCTTGTAATTATTTACTGTATGGCTCTACTTCTGCACTATTCCAAAGTCCCTTCAGAGAGCTTGTTACAGTAAATGTCATGCTGTACAGCAGCATTACACTTGAACCCTGGTATGCCTAAACCCCCCTGCAGTGAGTCTGCAGTGGTCAGTGCAGGGGCCCAGGAGCATATAGACAGAGATAGTGGCATACTGTATCGCTTCTAGAGAGACGACCTGTGATCTGTTGGCCGGACCGCTGGGGGACATCTCCCTCTTCTGGAATGTACCAACTCTATTTTCTTTTCGCTTGCATTTTTTTATTGCTTTTCCCGTACTTTCATTTTCATCCTCCCTTACGCTCTCTATCTATCTATCTATCTATCTATCTATCTATCTATCTATCTATCTGTCCGTCCGTCTGTCCGTCCGTCCATCCATTCATCCACCCATCCATCCATCCATCTATCTCTCCCCCCTTTCTCTCTCACACACACACAAACAGACACACATACACAAACACAATTTGTTTCACCTCAGCACTTAGCTATACCCCCCCCCCCCCCCCTCTCTGTTTGACTAG
>JAVQIZ010081265.1:0-10745 GCA_036023535.2 Galaxias brevipinnis
TTTATTAGAAACTGACACAGCTTATTGCACAAGCCTAATTGAAATGAGTATGAAGGTATTTCCAAAAAAACAGTATAGCAAAACCATAAAAGCAGTATAGTACAACCATAAAAGCAGTAGAGTACAACCATAAAAGCAGTACAGCACAACCATAAAAGCAGTATAGCACAACCATAAAAGCAGTATAGCACAACCATAAAAGCAGTATAGTACAACCATAAAAGCAGTATAGCACAACCATAAAAGCAGTATAGTACAACCATAAAAGCAGTATAGTACAACCATAAAAGCAGTATAGGACAACCATAAAAGCAGTATAGCACAACCATAAAAGCAGTATAGTACAACCATAAAAGCAGTATAGCACAAAGCCTACAACTGGCGGTTGATAAATGACAGTTTGTGCTGAATGTGTACAAGGGCAGGTTCGTTACATTTAAATCCCCCACCCACTTTCCCTCTGTCCTCTAAGTGGCCTTTGCTTGATGTATGCTGTTACGTCATACCAAGGGCTGAGGGTAAGTGAATGAGGATTGGTGACAAGTGGTCACACATTACAAGACGTTTCACAAGGAGGAATCGCAGATGAGTCTCCAAACTACTTTTAGTCACAAAAACATGCGCGAGAAGTGGTGTTACAACTACACCCCCTTCTTTTTGTCTTAGTCTCATTGGCTGTAGGTCGTCACAGCTTTCATTGTCGGTCACAACACCATTCACACTACAGGATCTGGACTGGCCGATGTGACCAGATATTAAAGCTGCTAGATATCCAGCCTGGAATTGCGAGGCATCAGCGACACAACTGCAACTGTCTCAGATTGAGTTGTGAGTTGTTTACACTACACGATCATTGCTCATGGGAGCGTGCTACGATATGCCTCCTATCTGGAGTTTTGTCTGCCATTTTAAAAAAACTTGTTGGCGGGTGGAAAATCTGGCTGAAATCAAGTAGTGTGAAGTCATAAGTGACAATCTGAATAACTCTGACTGAATCTAAGTGACTCTCTCAATGACTCTCTGATTGAATCTAAGTGACTCTCTGAGTTACTCTCCGATTGAATCTAAGTGACTCTCTGATTGAATGTAAGTGACTCTCTGAGTGACTCTCTGACTGAATCTAAGAGACTCTCTGAATGACTCTGACTGAATCTAAGTGACTCTCTGAATGACCCTGACTGAATCTTATTGACTCTTTGACTGACTCTTAATGACTGTCTGACTGAATCTAAGTGACTCTTTGACTGACTCTCTTAATGACTCGGACTGAATCTAAGTGACTCTCTGAAAGACTCAAAAACTCTCCATTCCTTCTGCCTCACTCATTTATAGTAAGTGTGTCTTCTTTTCTCTCTTCCTCTCTTTAAATCTCCTTCCTTTGTACTCCCTAATCTCTTTCTCTAGCCTTGCTCTAGTGTGTATTTGCGATATATCACAGCTTGTATTTGGGCTATAAAACACACTCACAGTGTGTAATTGGGCTATACCACACTTACGTGTATTTGGGATGTATAACATATTCACATCATGTACTTGGGCTGTATAAGGTTCAGGTTCAGGTTCACTTTATTTGTACCTGTAGGTAGATTTGCTTTGCAAACAAACCAAACAATATAACATAATCACAGCTTGTATTTGGACTGTATAACACATTCACAGGGTGTATTTGGGCTGTGTGTTTGTGGGTGTGTGTGTGTGTGTGTGTTTGTTTGACAGAGAGAGATGGGGGGGTATCTCAGATTCATGAAATCAACACTAAGCCTCTCTGAGGCTGGATTCAAGCCAGGGAACAATCACAACTTTTAGAAGTCATCCTGACAGACTGTCTAAATATGAGTAACACACCCTGGCACAGTCAAACACCCCTCAGTAACCCATCAGGGGATAGTAGAAGTAAACGACGTGCCCAAAAACCGCATTCCACAAAGCAACTGGTCTTAAGTTACGTGACCAATACATTTACCAGTTTGTGCTCAACAAAAAAGAAACGGAAAAGGTATGCCTATGAGTTTTCCATTTTCAGTAGCCTATACAGTCAGACAGTAGTTCATAGGCTTCATTCTGCATCTACAAACTTATGTGGCACGGGTGGCAAAGAACTTCTACGGAATGTTAATTTGATAACAACCCGTAAGCGTCGGCAAAGGCCCCACACATACTAAGTTAAACCTTCCAGGTGACAACAACGTGTGACAGTGTAGAAGCCTATAGCACTTCCTTTAAAATGTGGAGTTGTGACTGAAACGATGTAACAATGTTGTGGACCATGTAGCAATTCAGCTAACTAGCTTCCAGTTCAACAACAATGTTTGTTATCCAGTTTTCTAGTGGCCACACAAACAATACCCCGTGGTTTTCGCTTCAAGCTACTTCTAGTAACAAAACACCTATATGTCAACAGTTTTTCACTTCAATATCCGACAGATGTGGTCACAAGTCAGTTTTTCTAACCTTGTATACATCCCCATACGTTCCGCTTCCAATCCTCTGGATGAGCTCGAAATCATCCTGCGGGTTTCGTCTGGAGAGGTCGAAACTGGAACTCATAATTAAAACTCCAGTTCACGTATCAGACTATGTTTTAAGGAGCAGGAATGTACGAATACACCAAACAATATTAACACACGTCGTCAGGGAGAAAATTAACAGGCATTATAACTTTTAACATGGCCTCCTCAGCCAACTGCGCATGCACGGTAGCCAGCTGGGTTGTCCAAATAGGCAGGGAATGCAAGGAATGGCAGAAAGGAGGGGACGGTTGGGCGGACCTCAAGTAGGCAACAAGCTCCCCAAAGCCAAGATCCGCAGTCAGTTTTCCATCCTGTGGTCCATTGTTTCTAAACAGAGAGAGTTTCATGGTTCTGCAAGCACTGTGAAAGATATTACTTTAGATGATGCTATTTGAAGAGAAATCAGAAATGTGAAAAATACTACTTTACATTATGCTAGCCTACTTATTTGGAGAGATCATAAAGGTGAAAGATACTATACTTTACATAATGCTAGCCTACTTATTTGAAGAGATCATAAAGGTGAAAAATGCTATACTTTACATAATGCTAGCCTACTTATTTGGAGAGAAATCAGAATGCCGTTTTTGCCGCTCAGCTGCATGCCGCAAGCTTTCAGAGCCGTTATGGTTGTTTAATGGGTAACAGGCTCGATACGACTCGAGCTAGGCCTACTTGATGAGAACGTTTGAAATATGTATAATTATTTATTAAAAGAGGGGGACAAATTTAGACAAAGACAGTTTTTCAACTGGGCGTGTGTACACAATAAAGCATTATGCCATTTTGCACTCTAACTTTTGCTTACCTCCAGTGCTCTGCAGTCTACCTTCTTTCCTAATAAAATACTTCCTACAGCACCCACATGAGTTTCAATTTGAAATGTTAAATTGTTTGGCTGAATTATATAAATTCTGAAAACTCTGCATGACTGAACTTTAGTGACAAAACTGAAAAGTGCAAAGAGTGCTGTTTTCTGTGGTCTATAATCACCCTTTAGATATATATATATATATATATATATATATATATATATATATATATATATATATATATTTTATCAATGTGTGTTTTTTCTGATACCAGCCACACAGCCAGATGGTTTTTTAATGGGCCAGTATCAAAGCTGGCGCGGATCTAACACAGGCAACACACACCCACAGATCCATTTCAACAAAGGCTCGCTTGGTAGCAATTATTTTTATGAAACATTGAGTTCAGCCTGGACTCCAACAGTGCAAAATGGGAAAATACATTTTGGAATGTTGCTTTTGTCTGTGAGTATAAGAAGGCTATGCAAACATGTACATGAACCAATATGAATTATGTGTCCCTCTATGTTCTCAATGCATCTTTTCTCTCTCTTTCCCTCTTTTTCTCTTTCTACGAGGCATTTAATCAAACTCACGTTCACCTCAAGAGTGTAAATATTGTGTTTGTTGGAGTGTGGAGAGAGAAACTCACGCGGTATTCCAAGAGAGAGGGTGTATATGATATAGAAATGCTGACTTTAGCAATTGACTAAGGGGGAGAATAGAGAGTGTAGGCTACATTAGCAACATAATACACCATTGAGGTGCCAATGTACGTCTACGGTCTAAGCTCACTCAAATGTCTTTCTCTTCCATTATCAAAATTTGAATGTGAAATTGGGCTTAATACTGGTCCTGACCAGTGCGTGTTTTAGAATGGAGTATTCACATCAATCCACCTGCACTGCTCCTGCTTTCTGAAGGAAGTCACGCGCAAAAAAGGAGACTGTTGTCCGTTCGACACACCCATCATCCTGGTCGTTACTGTGAAAAGGAAACGATCCTTTCTAACGCACGCCTTTGTCCATGAGGCACGCTGATCTTTAAAGGGGAAGGAGGGGCAATGATCGGTAGCCTGCGCTGCAGTCGAACGGGAGGGGATCATATTATAGGCAGAGTGGAGACGAGATATAGAAGAAGGGATAACTAGTTCCACAAGGCAAACATCGACCCCCTGACTGAGGGAGAGAAAGAAGAGAGAGGAGAAGCAAGCCCACACCCACCGCCGGGTTCACCTGTTTTCGACAGTGTCTTCGTTTAGTAAGAAAGGGTAAATATACGTAGCGTCTGCTAACCTTATTAGGGCCCATAGAGCTGACCTATCAATATATTTTTTTCATCTTAAGAAAGATTGTTTTTAAGGAGCCGAGATTTCTTACTAACGCCCTTGCTGCCCGATTGCGTCCTGAACAAGAAAAGTCGGTGTGCTTTCGAAGATCCGCGATGTTTACTGAACCGAGTGTTGAAAACGATGCTTAGTGGCCTCTCTGGGCCGCCTGAAATACCAGAGTGCTGGACAGCGCCTGACAGTCGAGCATGAAGCCGCGGTCTGCTGCCCCCAACATGGAGAGGCAGCCGGTTGTCACGGCGATCAGCCTCGCCATGAGCGTTCTGTCGCTGCTGCTGCTGGTCACCGCTATTTTTACCGACCACTGGTACGAGACGGACACCCGGCGTCACAAGGAAAACTGCGACCGACACGGCTCGGACTCTAACGACCAGAAAAATCGGGAAATGCCAATATATCATCTCCCGCTGTTGGATAGCGGAAACCCCAAACGGAGTCTAGCGTTAATGAAGCCTATCCACGTCGGGAGCAGAGAAGAGGAGCTGCTGGAGAATTGGAGGGCTATCCTTGGGATGGGTATACTGGAGACGGAATGTGGACGGCCGCTGTTCTCCACCTACTCGGGACTCTGGAGAAAATGTTTCTTTGAAGGCATGGACCTGGATATTGATAAGCTCATAACAAAAGGTAAGCCTGCGCTTTACTAATGAAATTATTGATTTATTTAATATTGTAGTGCAAGTGCGAGGCTACTAAAACCGTTGTTGAGAACCACAGATCCTGCTATGAGGCGGTGGACTGAATAAGGCTCCAACTTGCATTGTTTCATATTAAGTCTTTATTGTCCGGTATGACAAAGGTAAGTAGTTATGTTATCATGAAAAAAAGTGCTATAGGAAAACTTTTATGATCTTGGCAATACTTTTGGTTGTATGCCCAATTTGCATGAATGATGAGCAAAACTCGTTTTGGGTTTTTGAAACGCTTTTGTTTACGCAGCCAGGTCGTCACTGATTGACCACTTTCTCTTACCTGAAAGTTTAGCCATTCAGACCCACAAAGTCTTTTGAAGGTTGGAGCAGGGAAAGTCGATGTGGATTAGCGAAGGACAACTCCTGTTTCCCGGTGGCGAGTCCATCCACATTAGTGTCCACCCGGAGTCAGGGGGTGAAACAGCGCATTAACCGCCTTGCATCTAAAACAGCTGAGCTGTCAGCACTAGAGACACGACCTTCAGTAACCCGCCTTTGATTTCTGTCAACGTTGATTTAATTCGACACCTCCACCAGGAACGGGCTAGAGGGCATGACTACTACTTTTACGCAATTGTATGGGTGGCAGCATATGATTTCTGGGCATCTTTCCCCACTGGCAGAAATACTCACATATGTTGAATGGAAGGAATAGGGACACATATGCAGAGAGAGAGAGAGAAAGAGAGAGAGAGAGAGATGGAGAGAGCGAGAGAGAGGCAGAGAGAAAGAGATAGGGAGGAGAGTAGCCCATTAACTACTCCAGGCAAAAAATCTAACTTCTCTTTGAACATGATGCTGAGTTCACGCACAGCGAAGCTAAACCAAGTGTGCCACTGGCTGCTCTCCAAGCACTGTCAAACAGAGAATCCCAGTCCAGAACCAGTCTATAACCACAGTCCAGAACCAGTCCAGAACCCCAGTCCAGAACCAGTCCAGAACCAGACCATAACCCCAGTCCAGAACCAGTCCAGAACCAGTCCAGAACCCCAGTCCAGAACCAGTCCATAACCCCAGTCCAGAACCAGTCCAGAACCAGTCCAGAATCCCAGTCCAGAACCCCAGTCCATAACCCCAGTCCAGAACCAGTCCAGAACCAGTCCATAACCCCAGTCCAGAACCAAAACCACACTGGTTGCCTTTATACTGCTTCCACAGGTGTTTGACGTGACAAGGGAAGTAGAGCTGAAATTACAATTTCAGTGGATTAAAATAATGCATAAATTAAAAGTACAAACAAAGCAATGTTGTATTGAAGAATTTACCCCATGGAAACAGTCAATTGAAGACGAAGACGAAGACATTTAAATTTTTAGCCAAACCAAAGGAAAAGAGGCCAGTAATAAAAACAATGCTAAGGCAAATAATCAAACCAAGGCAGATTTTAAATACAAAACAAGGGCAAACCAATAACCAATGGACAAAGGGACACAAACGCATGTACATGAGCTAGCGTGAGAAAGATTTAGCTAGTTTACTCCACTGCAACCATTTTTGATCCAGTGGTTAACTTTTCATAACTTTTCATTTTCATAATACAATGTATGATTAATGTCCTTTGGACTACACTTGAAAGCTGACTTTATGTTGCTGGTGCACAATAGGACAAAAACAACAAAGGCATCCTCCTATTCATATGTTGATGGAATGGGACATCAAAAAATGTATTTAGTTTGTAACATAATCTTATTAGCAGTCAAACATTTCTACTGGTCAGTATACATATGAGTGTGTGAGTAAGCTGCAGCACTACATGTACAGGTTAACACAGCAGCACTGTATCTCCAGGTATCGCCGACCGTTGTACCACAGTGAAGTACCACTTCTCCCAGCCCATCAGGCTGAGGAACATCCCTCTGAACCTCACCAGAACCATTCAGCAAGACGAATGGCATCTGCTGCGTAAGTACAGCGGCGTGCCACACACACACACACACACACACACACACACACACACACTAAAAACATGTAGATCCACAATTTAAAAAGGGCACAATTTTACCCAAAGGAAACTATGGTTTGTTTTAAAACACACGTAGACAAACAGATCTAACTAACAAGTCATATCCTTCTTTAAAGTGTATAGGATTACACAGGGTCTCATTGTCTCAAGTCATATCCTTCTTTAAAGTGTATAGGATTACACAGGGTCTCATTGTCTCATAGCCTAACCCTAATGTGTATAGGATTACACAGGGTCTCATTGTCTCATAGCCTAACCCTAACGTGTATAGGATTACACAGGGTCTCATTGTCTCATAGATTATGTAAGAAACAATGACTCCATCCTTAGTTTATGTAAGTATTGACCGTGCTGTCGTCTCATGGGTTAGGGCTAACCCAACCCTAACCCTAATGTCTCATGGGAACGTTGCAGTGTGCTGTCACAGCACAGACCTGATACCCCTCCACTCCCCAGCCCAGCTAAAGACACAGCACTACCTGATACCCCCTAAAGACACAGCACTACCTGATACCCCCTAAAGACACAGCACAGACCTGATACCCCCTAAAGACATAGCACTACCTGATACCCCCTAAAGACACGGCACTTCCTGATACCCCTCCACTCCCCAGCCCCGCAAAAGACACAGGACAGACCTGATACCCCCTAAAGACACAATACTACCTGATACCCCACTAAAGACACAGCACAGATCTGACACCCCGCTAAATACACAGGACAGATCTGATACCCAGCTAAAGATACAGTAAAGACCTGAAACCCAGCTGAAGACTGTAAGGGAAATTGTGGCATTCTCACGGATGTTCAAGCCTAAGCTGTTGTACCAATGTGGGGGAAGGGTCAGAGTGAAGACCAGGTCACGAAAGAGAGAATATGTGCCTTTTGGAGATACTGAAGGCTAAAGTTTTGTGTCTTAAGACATCACATGAATTGACGTGTCCTATGTACGTGTCCTTATTAATGCTGATTACCCATTACAAGACAGAGCAGAGACCTGATACCCCTCCACTCCCCATAACCATGTTGTGACAGACGCTGCCATACCACACTATCAGACCCATAGTTAGCCAACCACATCGGCGTGGACCATTGTTTGGTGAAGGTAACCTCTAATCCAGTCAGAAGTTGACATTAGGAACTCCTGTGGTTACCTAGGCATCAGGCACGGGGTTTGCAGGAGTTAGATGCCTTGAAAACTGTTTGATTAGGTGTGTGTGTGTGTGTGTGTGTGTAGACCTCCGGCGGATGACCGCAGGATTCCTGGGAATGTCAGCAGCAGTGTTGCTATGCGGCAGCATCGTGGCGACCGTTGGCTTCTTCTGGGAGGAGAATCTGACCCAGCATGTCTCAGGCCTCCTCTTCCTCATGGCAGGTGAGTCTTTCTGTCAATCCTCTTCCTCAGAGGTGAGTGCGTCCCAGCTGTTCCTTTATTATGCTGTTAACATGTTGCTGTGTTCTTCTGTTGGTCCAGGTATCTTCTGCACCATCTCCCTGTGTACCTATGCTGCCAGCGTGTCCTACGACCAGTCCAGGAACCCTCCTTTTATCTACGGCCTGCCCGCTGACGTGGACCACGGCTACGGCTGGTCCATGTTCTGCTGCTGGGCCAGCCTGGCTCTGAGCGTGGCCGCCGGCTGTCTGTGCACCACGTACCCCTTCCTCAGCCGCTCGGCCGCCCGCAGCGCCAAGGAGGCCCGCCAGTCCTCTGTGTGACTGCGCCACCTAGCTTCCCGGAGGGAGGAGTGGCCCTTGACCTCCAGCCTCTGCTTCACTGCATTAGTGATAGTTTCAGTTCCCAGGGAGGACAATTGTTTCCTCTGGCACTATGGCCTCCTCCAGGATTAAACATCTTTACCTTTTAAAACCAGGACCAGACATGGAGCCGACTAAGAAGACAGTCTCTTCACTGCAGTAGAACATCTAGTTAGTTTAAAAGAGAGACTGGAGGGTGCACCTTTCATCAATGGGATTTGGAAGAATCATACTCTTACAAAAACTTGTTTTTTACAAAGTCATACACTCCCTCACCCAAAATATAGTGTTACCATGACCACATGGATGATTGTTGTTGTGCTGGGGTGTGGTGTTATCGCTGTGGACTGGTTACCAGGGAGACACTGTCACCATTACCCCTTTTGTCATTGTCACACTCAAACACCCACTGACTCAATGCTTTGTAGCCCCACCAACAGTATTCATATCTTACATCTCCAGTATGTGTTTATGAAGTATATTCAGTTTATTTGACCAGGAAAGATTGTGCACATTCTAGAGCCTGACTCTGATGTGAGCTTTGTAGCTCCTCACTGTCAAGGACTGTACACTTCTGGGCAACTGTAAATACCTGTTATGATGTGAACATAAGAAAATCCCGTTAAAAGATTGTAACCTCTAATGTGAAATAAAGATGTGGTGGAAAAAGGGTTCAGAATGTGAGGAGAGAGGTTAGGGTTAGGGTAAGGGAGTGCATGATGAATGTGAAGAGGTTAGGGTTAGGGAGTGCATGATGAATGTGAGGAGAGAGGTTAGGGTTAGGGTTAGGCTGGGGTTAGGGCTAGTGCTGGTAGTTATGAATGGAGCAGGGCAGCATAGCCACCAAAGACCATCCAGATAATACTTTAGATAATAAGCGTGCATTAACACTTTCCTAAAAAGTTCTTTTTATTAATTAATTCTACACATTTTGTATTATTGCTTGTATTATTTAAAAATGATTACAAGAAAAAAATGGAGTTCAAGGTTAGGTAAACTAATGTCCGGATCTTGTTCTGAGACTGGTCCTACTTTGTGTCCTGGGTTGGGGTTACCCCTAATGCAGAGCAGTACACCTGGATGTAGGAGATGAGCACCTTTGAAGATCTTACTTTGTGTCCTGGGTTGGGGTTACCCCTAATGCAGAGCAGTACACCTGGATGTAGGAGATGAGCACCTTTGAAGATCCTACTTTGTGTCCTGGGTTGGGGTTACCCCTAATGCAGCGCAGTACACCTGGATGTAGGAGATGAGCACCTTTGAAGATCCTGGGGTTTTCATTTTTTGATTTCTTCCCCCTGATGGCCTGGAGACACATTTTTGTTAAACTTGTATTTATCAAAAGAGTGCAATTGAGATTGAAACGTATTTCAAACCAGGAAAACCTAGTTTTTGAGTAATTACGTTTTCCTTCCTTCCTATTAAGCTACAGCGCTAACAATTTGACAAACTGTATGGAAAAGAGCTTTGTGTGAATGACTTCTCACTCCAGAGCGCTAGCACTAAGTTATCTTACATAGGTATATACACACACACACACACACACACACACACACACACATATATATTTATATATATTTATATATATATATATATATATATATATATATATATATATATATATATATATATATATATATATATATATATATATTATATATTATT
>JAVQIZ010081280.1:0-25177 GCA_036023535.2 Galaxias brevipinnis
ACCTGCTCACACACACACGCACACACACACACACACCCACACACACACACACACACACACACACACACACACACACACACACACACACACACACACACAGCAAGTCTATGCCCTACAAACCTGGCAGACTAGAGGTTGGTGGTTAGTTAGCTGATAGGAGCCAGTCTTACCTGTATGTCCAGTATAATGTTCCTGAAGGCAGCTGACCGGTCTGTCCAGTGCCTGAGCAGCTCCATAGCTTGGTCAAAGTTACTCACATATTCGGCATACATCCGGAGGAAAGGGGCATGCTGCTGCATCACATCACCCAGCCGAGGGGTCTCCCACCTGCAGGAGGCACAGACTTCAAACCTTAAAACACCAACAGGTGTCCACAAAAAGAGACTGGGAACTGATTTCAGGTCAGTATTCTTCTGGACAAACAGCAAAAGAAAACTTCAACCCACCACTGGCTCATGCGGGTCTCCAGGTCAGGCAGCAGGAACTGACAGTGGAAGGAGTGGATAGAGGAGATGTTGGAGAAGATGGTCCTCACCACCTCCACAGGGAAGGAGCCTTTGGCTGCCTCCTCAGTCAACCCAACACAGAATACCTGGACAGCACAGTTGAAATGCGATTTAGAAAGCAAAACGTCTTCCGGAAGGACACAGGACAACATGAGGCAACTCACTCATGTCAAAGACTTTCAAATTCACTGTATCCACCAGTAACCTAGGAAGCTTTCACGGTTTTGCCCACCAGTGCACCCACTGTTAGGGGTCGCAAAGTAGCTCTTTAAATTTTCCTCAACACCCCAACACCAGCCTTTCTGTCTTACAGTTGCTAAGCCCTCACAGTTTTGTGATGAAAACCTCCACCCCATGTCGTCGAGTTGAGTTTCTAACATGTACTACTGACCTTGTCCAGTAGGTGGAGTCGAGCGACATATGCCCTCTCCGTGTGCAGCAGCTCCATGGCTATCTTATAAAGCTTCTGCTGTCTACTTTCCTTCTTCTCCAAGTTCTTTCTACCTGTGTCGTCCTTTAGCAGTTCCTCTGTCGATCCCATCAAAGTCCTCCTCTGCTCTATGGTAGGTCTTGTTTCAGTACTTGGTGTTAACAAGGAGGAGGGCGACTTGTTGTAACCAGTGCGTTTATCTCCACCACCTCCATTGACTAACACTGAATCTCTCTTAAGATGTCTCGGAGGAAAATGGTTGTTCTTGTCATTGGCAGGGCTTAGAGCAGAAAAAAACAACAACATTGAAGTTAAGGTATATGGAACACCCATTTGTCTTAATTGGCTACAATCTTTCAATAGTAGTCACAAGCTGATTATGCCTGTGCACATGTTGGCCCTAAGGTCTCATTTGGCATTTTTGATCAGTAGAGAAATTAAGCAGCCACATACCTGTCCCACCGTTCAATGAGCTCAGGAACAACGCCTGATTTACATTCTACAAGGCCCTGTCCTCCTTTTCTTGCATCAAGGCTTCTCTGCTTGTTTAACCAGGATGTGGGACCTTTCTTTAGGCTCAAATGCCTTGACATTTCCTTTGCTGGACTGTGAGAGAAGCCTTCTCCACTGATGGGTCTAGAGTTTAATGGAACCAACGTGTCAATGCGATCACCTCCTGTTCCCTCTCTTAAAGGGCCATGCCCTAATGGACTCTTGGCAGGCCATAGGTATTTTACAGCATTATCATACAGGCAGAGATTAGCTTCTGATTCCGTCTTTTCTGTACGTGGTGTCTCAGTTTCTCTTCTAGGACCCCCTAGTTCAACTGGAATGGGGCTGTGGTTGCTCCCTGGCTGTCTTCCCTTTGTGAGGTAGGCTGGTTTGGCAGGAACTGGAAACAAAGTGAGGGTGGGTGATACAATCAATGCATTTGAGTGCAGTTCCAGACAATAGCCACATGGTGATGTTTGATTTTCACTTTGGTTGGTGATAACGTTTCTCACAGCAGTCAGCACAATTGGACGTCACCAATTAAACAAAGGGTACATTGAGTAGTCTTTCTGTATCAGACATTATTTCTCTGCCATCTACCCACCTTGTGGTTTGGGTGTCTCTGACTCCCTTGCATTGATTGTGTCTCTGCTCTCAATGGAACTCACTTCAGATCCATGGGAGGTGTCATTGCTGGTAGCACATTCGTAGGAGCCACACACACCACTGCTCAGTTCTGGAAAATGGATTGACCATAGCAGGTTGGTAAAAACTAATATCTCAAAACCCTTGGCCTCATTTAAACTGAAGATTCCCCATCACATCTCATTGAATGTTATGACACAAAAGTTATACATCACAAACATCCTCCTGACACTAATAAGACAAGTTCAATAAATGTAATTATCTAAGTTTAGAGGATGAAACGCATATTTTCAATCACCAAAACATTTTATATTTAGTCCTTAAAAAAACAAAAGTTTATTTAATGTGGACTATGGATTATTCTATACCGTTGCAACACAGTTCTTATGTTACTCTTAAACTGATCCACAAGTTATAGGTATTCTTGTATAATGGTTCCCAGTGCCGCCCATGGCAGGTAAACGCATAAATTATCACTCAAGGACTTAATCCTTTAACTATTGTTTTTGTTTTGCTGAAAGACAATCTAATGTCTTACTTTTACGAGCATCCGACGGGGTGTGGCCCACTTTGACAAAAACGTTTCTACCTTTCATCAATCATTCCGAATGTCAAAAGAGATTGCTCACCCGATTGAGAGGGCTGCCCTTTAATTCCTCGTGGCTTTCTTCTCAACGCTGTCCGTCGGAACTCCTCGGTTTCAGGTACGTTTGTCAACTTCAGACTACGCCTCTTTAGATCACACATAGTGAAATTTGAAAATATTATTTCACTAAATCACTAATACATTTGATGCACAATCCGTTGCAGAACAAATGAACTGATAACTGTGGACACAATGTTAGGTATAGGTATGCTAGTTAGACGTTTCGCGGTAATTAGGTTTTGACTTCCACCACACATTGATTAGCACACAAAAACACCACTCTTGTTAAATCGCCACCCATTTGAGTGGGAGGAGTTAACCTGACTGCTAATCAAGTTGAGCCAGCTCCGTTATGTGTCTTTTGAAACACTTGCATACCATTAGCCAACTAGTGATTTAGGTAGGGTGTGCTTGTGAATGGGTTTATGTAGGCCTACATTTAATCATCTAGCAGTGTCGTTTAAAAAAATGTTAGAGTAAACTGTGATTAATGACTGTAGCTACCTAACTGTAGGAGTAGGTGCAGGCCCACCCTCAGAAATGGCAGGGCCCCTGAAGGTCCAATGAATGGGCAGGGGCAGGGCCCTCCCCTCCCTAAATCTGCTTTACAAATTTTCTCAGCATGTAAGTCACTATTTTTCGCAGTGTTTTGTTCTTAATGGATGCATACATAAAAATAGTTGACTCATACTATTTCCAGGAGAGAGAGGGAGAGAGAGAGGGGGTCATTATGAAACAGGCTACTAAAACAACAATACAATATTTAGTTGTTTTAATAGGTAATTCATATTAGCTTTGAACTGAAGGCATATTAAACCTCTTGGTGACTGACAGCGCCTTGTGTAAATTCGAATTTTTTTCGCAAATAATATGTGAAATTGATTACCATGAAAATACATACCAATTACTCTGTTGTGTAATTCGACCTATGACCTGGCAAGCCCTAGTGTATTGAAGTACAGGATAAACAAACACAGACACAGGGTAACGCTAGCCCCCAGCTGAAGAGGACAGTTTATTTTTTTTAAAGACAGGCTTTTAGGAAATAAAAATGACTTAAAATTTCCAGTAAAACATGTATTGCTGTGTGGGATGTTCTTCATAACCTCATTTTTATTACTTTATTTCTTGTATATTTATCAAGAGATTAAATTGTGAGACAATTAAGATTGATTTGTGCAGATTTACAGAGATGGTCTATACATTAGGTCTATTTGCTGTCATATCAGTAATATATCATATCTTTAGTCATATTAATAATATCAGCAACCAAAAGCTAAAATTCCAGCTTCAATCATACACTCAAATGGTCTTTATGTCATTATCCCCTTCATCCTTATGGAGAGCCAGAATGACTGTTGTCAAATGATCATCTACTGGGGAGCTGGCAGTTGGTTCAATGTGTACTAGCAGGAGGTCAAGACTAAATCTAAGTGCTCAAATTGCTCCATCCATTTACCCCACTCACAGCAACAATGAACTCAACAAACTACTGATTGTTCGTATTGTACTATAGCAAAACGTCAGACATTTAGAATAATTCCACAATGGCCTACCGTTATGGACGCTGCATTTTTTCCAGCTTTTGAAGGAAATTAAAAAAGAGGCAATCTTGGATCTACTGTTGGCTGTTGCAGCATTATTAAGTTGTAACATTAACAGTCGGTCAGGACCAGGATTGGAATGCATTGTTTTCGTTTGTGCTTGTTATTCCAAGAATAATCTTCAAGATGAATTCTGTAGGGAGATGAATGATAATTATGATGGCGATATGAAGTCTTAAACAAGGAAAGTATAAGGCCTTTACATTTGTGTTTTGAATCTTCCACACAGTGCAATATAATTACAAGGGAGTGAGAACAGCATATGTGTAATTGTATGTGGTTCAATAGTAGAGAAATGAGATGCTAGCCAATGTTTTTCCTTCATTTTGGGATAATCCTTGAAAGTAAGACTATACTTGAATTTAGCAATGTTTGTTTAGTGTGGCAAAACAACCTTTTCTTTGATGCAAACCTGCTTCACTAACTTATTTTCAAAGAAGAACATCATGACATTAATATTAAGTATATGTATACGTGTGTATGTGATTGATTGTAAGGAGAATACATGCTTTAAAAACAATTCCTCTTGACGCTGAAATTTTTCTTCTTGTTCAAGACATATAATGTGGTAATGCTAATGCTCATACAATTTTACATGAAGTAAAAAAACAAGAACTACTCAAAATGAATCAAGCAATGATAATTATAACATGGAGTAAGTGGTTGACGTAAAAAACAAAATATATATAAAACTAAAAGAAAAGGAATAGGTAGGTAGTAAAAATGATAAAGCTGTAAGTCACTGTACATTCACACGACCGAAAACCCAGTCCCTCTCCCAAGGCATAGTGGATTCATTATTCATTATTCGTTACGTCGTCATTTTGCCATGGGCTATGATAGAGTCAAAAATGAGCGAGTCAGAGTGGCTCAGGATTGCTCTTGCTCCGAGGCCATGGAGTAGCAGGGGGTTGAGGCAGCTGAAAAAGCCAGCGAGGAGGCACTCAAGGCGGGCTGATGCTGAGGGAACAGGGGTCTCGGTGCTCCTGTGGGCCCGACATGAGGCTAGGAGGAAGAGACCAAAGAGAAGCAGAGGAGCAGAGGAGAGGGGAGAGGAGAGGAAAGACAGATCCTGACTCAGAGCTAAAAAAATACTAACTATACATGTGAAAGATAGGCATATCAATACAACACAATTAGGAAACAAATAACTCCAGCAACAAAGCAGTCTCTCGACACATTCAATCCTATTCAGAACAGTCTAGTATAATAAATGTAAATGTTTGTCAAACCAAAAATAATCGTTGGTGATGAAATGACTAAATAGCAGTGTTTTTGTTGATTTAAATGTTTTCCAACAGCCTAATGTGGGCTGTTACCTCTGGGCCGGGAAAGCTCCCCCTCTCCTTAGCTTTGGGGAGAGTGTGTGGAGCGGCACTGTGGCAGCAGACTGCTGACGATCTAGGAAAGACTGACAAGATTAGGTGGATATACAGTACAGACAAAGAAGTGAGACAGAGGGAGGCATGACGGAGGACACAGGTGTATGGCTTGGCCAAAACCTATACACACCTAGACTACTTACCACTCCGAAAAAGGTGTAGTTAAGGGTTTTCTGTTGATGTAGTTGAATATGTAGTCACACAAAAAAATTATGGAACATTTCTGACATTAAAAGAACAATGAGAATTCTGCAACAAATTACAGAAGTAGTATCTCATGCAACTTTGAGTGGGAGAGTATGCAAGATACACTTGAAGGCAGTCCAAAGAAATGACGAGCACGCTGAAATTACTGTTGATTTATAGATCATATTTACATTATATATGAATAATGTTAACATAACACTGTACAGATTTGAGTTCTGAAATTCTTAATATGTACATACATGCATATAAAGTGCTCAAAAAGCAAACACGTGTCAGACATTCAGTGGTAGCATCTAACAGTCTGCCCAAATTAGATTTTTTTTACCAGCATAACAAAAGCAGGGAACAGTTAAGTTAGCCCATCAAATAAAGCTTTCATGGATGACCTTTGAAATAAAAAGCCACAGAATATGACAATCAAGGACTTCATATTTAAGAAATCTTCGGTGTTTTAGAGTGTTCTGCTGGAGACAGCATTTGACAGGTTCATGTTCCTTTTGCATGTACTTCGTTATAATTTAGAGAAAATGAAATGCAATGATCCGAGATTGACAACATTTTTGTATGATTGTTTAACAGAGACCACTGCATATAATAATATGTTGTGTGTGTGTGTGTGTGTGTGTGTGTGTGTGTGTTTTAGAGGAGTGGGAGAGTCACAGAGAGGAGATCACACTGGTTTCCTTCAGAACAGCCAAAATATGAATGTCCTCTTCCAGAGGATTTGCCTTTTAATTAGACTACTCTTTTCCTCAGAAAATGTTCTGCTAAAACCAACCTTATAGCTGATGTCCAATCAAGATGGAGCATTAAGAGAAGACTAAGAAAATGCCACAATGATATAGCTATGAAAACAAATACACAATCTAATAGTATAATTCATAGCGTAATGTATTGGAAGAGGATGGCTAATTATCTATCTAATAACCTGTGACTCAGTGGGGTGTTCACTTGACCACTTGATCAAATGTGCAAAGAACTTCAGAGGGGTGCTAGTGTGTTAATAACCCTGTTTCTAGATACGCACTTTGACTTCAGTTTGTTTTTTAAATCTCATTCCAGAGTGTGCCGAATAGCGAACACCAATGGGACATGCAAAAAGGCAAAGAGGACTCCTGTCAAATGCTTTCCACATTGCATATCAGGATCACAAGTATTGTAGGCAAGAAGGTGTAGCGTAAGAAGTTAAAAACATCAGTTTGTTGAAAGAAAAGAGTAGGGAATATGGGGGGAGATGTGGATATGGGCGAGGGCTGGCAAAGTCCCTGCATGGGAAATCAAGGTATTGTACTGTAGTATCAGTTCATCCCTTAGCAAAAGCACTGGCAACTGACACTAGTAGCTACTGGTTGGCACGGTTTCTATCGGATGGTATTAAGGCCGTAAATGAAAGAAAAAAAACAGAACAAGCAAGAAGAATATAACTGGAATTATGGAATAGTAAAGAAGGAATAATTAACAAGTTTTAGGCTTTGCATCACACTAAGCAAATAAAGTAGGCATTGTAAGGCACACACATACACAGGAAAAACGGTATTGTGTGTGCAGAACTACGTCAGATCCTCAGTACATACCGTATGGTCAATCATTTACGGTACCTAAAGTGTACACTACTCCACCTACATGTGTATGTCTCTCTCTCTCTTTCTTTATGACAATAATAATTATAGGGTAAATAATAATAATACTCTTTCCACTTTAAGGATACTAGTCACGGTTCCTGTTTATAAGTTGATGTGGTGTATCATATTCCCTGAGTTTGGTGCAGTACCGTTTGTGAGTGAGCCTTTTAATCACCTCTATGTATTCATCCAAAAGCCCCTTTCTCTCTGTAGTAGCTCTTAAGCTGCACTAGGGGACGCCAGTCTACCTAACATACATTTTTAGCTCAGGGGTGTGTCGCAATAACCTGAAATGGCTCCCTCCACTGTATGCCACTGTGTTTATGGATTCATCCCTTATTTGCAATCAATTGAAAGTCCTTGTCAGTGAAGGCAATAAGGTGGTTAAAAATGCTGTACTGTCATGTGTCTTTCCGGTACTTTCACGGGTTAGTGCAGAAAAAGAAAGTGATCACAGTAGAGAAAGCATTTTTCAACAATTAAAACACACCCCAATAGTTTCTAATCTCTCTCTCTATCACTATCGGATAAGGACCCTAATAAGGCATAGTTTCTTGAATGTATGGCTGTAATAATTAGAACCACTGGTTAGTGCTAGAAACAAGAAAATGCTGAAGGCAGAAAATATATTGATGGATTGGTGGATTGGGACAGGATCGGTGCGTTCAAGATCAACAAAGAGTGCAAAAAGAAAAGTGTATATAATTGCTAATCCTCCAAGATGATAATGCATTGCATTGCACATTGAATCAAATTTGGTTACAGTGCTGTGTATATATCATTTTCATTCGAAAACAGAGATAGAGAGTTTAACACTGAATAGTATGAAGTAGTTAATGACTTGTGGCCTCATTCAAAGATGTGAAATCTATTTATCCTCCAAGTGTCCAGTTAAAATGTCTGAATATCCGTTTTATTATCCGTTCATTGGGTTGAAGTAGCTTCATGCACACATTGCTCATGTTGTAGGTGATTCCAAGAGCCACAGTTAACGTTAAAACACTCTCCCTAATGTCACTATGGCGTTCTATAAATCAGTCGACAGTCTCCTAATAAAAGAAAGGCGGGCCACTTGTGCTCCTTGCATCAAATCCCTGAGCAGTCACTGACCATTCACAACCCATTGGCCGAGGTTAGGCACAGGAAACAGGAAACCAGTCTGTCCTCTCTGTGACTCCCACTCCCCCTGCCCAGCGACAGAGGGATCATGGGAGCTACCGTTTAGTCATTGGGGGGAGCGGGTGAAAGGACTTTTGGTAGCACTAGTGTGGGGGCCGATGGTAGTACCTGGGGTAGAGTGGGGTGTAGCTGGAATGACCATAGGAGGGACTGTAGGAGCTGGCTGGGGTGTAGGCAGAGGAATGGCTATAATAGGACGATGAAGAAGGTATGTAGGAGCTAGAGGACATGTAAGAGGACGCGGGCGAATAGGAGGAAGGGGCGTAGGACGAGGGAGTGTAGAGGCCTGAGGAGCGGGTCAGGCTGGTGAGGGGCCGTGTCCGGGGCGAGGAGCCCCACGTGGGCCGCCGCACCCCCAGGATGGGTGAGCGGTAGGGGGAGGACGGGGCCGAGCCTGGCTGGGTGGGCCCGCTGGGAGAGGGATGGGACTCTGACGGGTAGTGCCTGGACAGGCCCGAGCTACGGGGCTGAGGGGAATGGTCTACAGCGAAACTAGGTGAGTCCACCACATAAGTCTGGACGCCCACGGCCCACTGAGAGGAGGCCAGCCTCAGTGGCGTGGAGGGTGGGCTGAAACGGGAAGGGGAGGCGGGTGCCTCCAGCGATGGAGGGCTGCTCGGGGCCGAGGGGCCGGTGGACGCTACGGAGGAGGGACTCTGGAGGGGGAGTCTTGGAGAGGTGGGGGAGGCCAGAGAGGAGGCCAGAGCTGCGGCAGCTGCCCGCATGGAGGTAGGGCTGAGGGGGGGGCAAGAGGGGCTGAGGCTGGTAGGCGGCAGGCTGCTGGAGGAGGCTGAGGCTGGGTGACTTACTTTGGGGGTTCGGGTCTTCATGCGGGCCACCTTGCTGCCGCGGGTGCGGTGCGACTGCTCCTGGTCAAAGGCCAGGTCCTCCAGACGCTGGGTGAGGGCCAGCTTCTGCTGGATGGCCATGCGGAGCAACGAGTTCAGGGTCTTCTTCTCGTCCTCGGCTGCAGCCAGCTGCCGCTGCATCTCATCCAGCTGGGTCACATACTCGTCACACCTAGAAAAGGCAGGGAAGAAGAGGCAAAGGATGGAGAGAGAGACATAAGAGAGAGAGAGAGAGAAATATATGATTCTTTGCTAGGGGGACTTGTGTATATAGCCCACAACACCACTTGAAAACATGAATATTTTTTGAATGATCAATGACTATCTATACAGAATGTTTTTCTTCTGTGCATTGACCTGGTGGCAAACATGGCTCGCAGGGATGAGAAGGTGGCGGCGTCCTCCTTCAGCGCCTTGAGCTCGTTCCTCAGCTTCATCATGGTGTCCGTCACCATGGCCTTCTCGTTCTCATACTTACTCTTCAGGTTGGCCAGAGCCCCCTCTGCAGTCTGGAAGGAGACACACAACACACACCAAACACTGTCAGTTCTGACGGAACGTTTACCATCTTTTTCTTCCCTCTAATTTTCCATTGATAATGATAACCTGAAAAGAATGGAACTAAACCTTTTAGCTTTGATTAAGAACGTCAGAGCGCACGCTCGGCACCTTTGTCTGAAGATTAAGCCGCGTCGTTTGTGCTTGCGATTCAATTCACGCGTTTCCACACGGTGGTCATGGCCTTTCTATCGTAACCCCTCTTGCTGCTCTATTGATCCCACCTCCCCCCGTGGAGCGTTCTCCAGTGGGTGCTCACAGAGTAAATACAGCATAGCGTGCTCAGTGAAAAGAGAATAGGAGCCGTGCTCAGCACTTTTGTGGAATGCAGGCGTAGGGTTTATAGTGTTCTACTTTATGCTGCTTTATAATGATCTATGAAACACATTGACCAGGTAACAATAGAAGTCTATTACTTTTTTTTAAATATCTGGTAACTTGAAAACAAGTTGGGCTCTATTTAAACAAAGGCTTTGTTTGGAATAGTTAAAAATGGTCAAAGCCCCTGCAATATGTGCTGGCATCAATAAACTATTGAATTTCAGGTTAAAATAAATTAAATAAAAATAGAGACTCATCTATGCAAGTCTTAGGCTTGCTTAATTAACAAGGTTACTGTAAACAGTGTCTTTCAATTAGAATACTAAGTGTATAAAATACATACAATTGACCCCATGGCAGCTCTAGTGTTAATTAGAATAGTGTATAAAATACATGAAAGGAGTTCTTTGTAAACAAAATACATCAATGTGCCACAGCTATTTACCATGTAGCATAAACAATATCACTGTTTACTTTTATGATTACTTGCGTTTATTTGCAGGTGGCACAACATTATGTCAACTGCCTCCCTGTTCATCATCTGTTCTGGCTGCCTATACCAGACAATACATCATCTCTTTGTTTTACAACGAAATATGTCCACATATGCCTGACCTGTTTGTTAGCCTTGAGGACCAGCCGCAGCGTGGCTATCTGCTCCCTCTTGGTGCTCAGCAGAGACTTGAGCTTGAGGATCTCCTCCATGCACGCCTCCTTGTCTTTGTCCAGCAGAGGGGCCAGGTCCCGGGCTGCAGCCCTCTGTCTCGACAACTGCAGGGAGCGGTCCACGGCCCTCTGGAGGTGCTTCACCTGGAGGGTAGAGGGGAAAGAAAGGAGCCGGAGCAGGTCACTTTCAAGGCCATCCATAGGTTTGGAGTGGTAACGGGGGTGCATTGTTGTGATGTGGATGCTTTGTCGTGACACAAAGGCCACACAACGCCCATGTAAACTCACCCTCACACACACACACAGACACACATACACACACAAACACACGTGCAAAATAACACACAGAGAGAAGCCAACAGTGTTGTTCACCTGCTCTCTGATGATGGTGTTCAGGTTGTATATGTTCATGGGCTCCTTCCGCAGCTCCCCAACCGGCTCCTGAGCCGGCGACGATGAAGACGACGACGATGAAGAGGCACTGATGCTGGGCGAGCCCGCGGGAGGAGTCCGAGGACCCGGACTGCCCTGCGGAGAGGGGGCCGCTCGCTCCCGCCCGCCCCCCTCTTTGGCCCCTTCTCTGCTCCCTGTGAGGGGCTCTTTGGAGGGGGACTCCGAGGGGCTCCGAGACTCCCCGGAGGAAGTAGCGGCCGCAACGGCGGCCAGGCGGCGGGCCAGCCGCGGCGTGAGCAGCACCCGGCTGTCGTCGGCCGTCGAGGCCTTGAGAGCGGCGCTGAGCCCCCGGAGGCCCCGGCCCTGCCGGTAGTAGTCCAGCATGACGCGGTTGGGCGTCTCGTTGTTGCACAGACACACGTGGTGGTAGAGCTGCGCCAGCTCCTCGCTGAAGGTCACCAGCTCGTCCTGCGCCGCATTCAGCGCCGCCTGGCTCTCGCCCGTGGAGGAGCGCGCCGCCCGCGCCTCCGTCTCCAGCGCCGCCGTGCGGGCGCGCTCCTCACGGCAGCTGCGCTCCAGCCGGGCCACCTGCTCCTCCAGGCCGCGGAGCTGGGCGTCGCCCCGCGAGCGCTCCTCCACGCCGCCCTCCATGCACTGGGCCAGCCGCTCCCTCATGGCCTTCAGCTCGGCCTTCAGCTCCACCACCTCGGTGACGGCCACGCGGTACTTACACTGGAGGATCTCCAGGCCCGGGGTGGGGTGGCAGAACACGGACGCTCTGCTCGGAGTCCCGCTCCTGTCCTCCCCGTCCCCTCCCTCCTCCTCCTCCTCTCCCTGGTCCATGAGGCTCTCGCGGTTGAGCTGGGCCTCGCCGTCCCCCTGGGCCTCGCGGGCGTGCTGGGCCTCCCGGTGGAGGCGTCGCAGGGCGGTCACTCTCTCGCTCAGGCGGATGGCCCTCTCATGCTGCTCCGTCAGGGCCCCCTGCGTGTGCTGCAGCTGGGTCTGGGACTCCTGCAGGCTGGAGAGCAGCGCTGTCTTCTCTCGCTCCACCTGATGGAGGCACCACCATGGAGGAACAGGTAGACAGGAATAGTTACAGATAATGTTGAGGGAATACATTTTATATTTTCATTCATTGGACTGAGTTTATGATTAGTTGTCAGTAATATTTCCGGACTGGAATTATGCCTGTTATCTAGAACTGCATACATTGCGATTCAGAGGGAGTTTCTGGGCATCCAAGTTAAGGGCGTAAGGCACTCCACAGCTACACTGCATTGTAATCCTCTTTGTGCACTCTCATGTTGGTTGAACATCACCATAAACATGGGCGTGCTTAACATGGGCGTGCTTCTTCATTTCAACCCCCCCCCCGCACTCTGCATACTGGTGAGTGGTCGATAGACCACTGTGTCAGCCAGGATATAAATAAGATCCCTCTGCTGCCCGACCAATGAGGAAAGGCAGAGGGAAAGAGTGGTGGGATTGAGTTTCAACTAGGAGGACTGCAGCATCCAGTTGTGCATACACACACACACACACACACACACACACACACACAGACACAAACACACGGACACACACACACCTGAGTCACGTTCAACTTCTATAAAAAGGTAGAGCTTATTCAGGGAAAAGCAATTTCAAGGGTTTGTAAACAAAAGGTTCAAAAAGCACAAGACAAAGTTGACACTTCTGTGACATTTTGAGCCTTTAATGTGATCGAGAGGGAGAGGTGGGGGGTTGAGTGTGTCCTCTGGCTTATGCTAGCAATATTCCACTGTGAATAATTCAACAGATTGTCCCCAGGATCTACAGCATGGGAGTAGATGAAAGAGGGATTCTTGTAAATATTGAGCTCACATTACTCTAAACACTTTAATCCGCATTCATTTAGTATGTCTTTACGACAGAATTGTTTTTGTTGAACCTCGAGCTATGCCACTTCAAAGCACACAGTTATTTAACGCTTTAAGACATTATCTCTAAACATAACAATAAAACTATCCGTGATTCGTCAATGAAAGGGCATCAACCCAACCAAATGAACCAGAGGCCCCAGAACAGACCTACCTGCATCAGCTGCTGCTTGAGCTTCTGAATCTCCGTCATGTTCATCTCGCTGAACAGGTCGGAGGCCCCTCCCTCCGCCTTCTTCCCCACTCCCCGGCACTCGCCGTTGGCCCTGGGCAGCGACCCCGACCCGCCGCCGCACCCAGGGCCACCCCCGTGTGGGTGTCCGTTGCACCGGCCGCCCGGCTCCTCGGCGCTGGGGGACTGGAGCGCCGTTGGCGTGGCCGTACCACTGGGTGGCGCCGAGGTGAAGGCAAAGTGGGCGCCGCCGGTGAAGGTGACGTCGCAGAGGCTGAGGTGGTGGACGAGCTCCTTCCGGAGGTGGTTCTTGGTCTCGCGCTCCGTCTTCAGGGAGTCCAGGGCCTCCTCCAGCTGCACCTCGGATATGTCCTTCAGGCGCAGGGCGTCCCCCAGCTGGCTGTTCAACAGCACCGTCTCCTCCTCCAGGACTTTGATCTCGTGCTTCAGGCCCTCGAACTCCACCTTGGAGCAGGGATGAGACAAGCGGAGGGGTGTGGAGCAGTATATGGAAAAGAGAACAGAACAAAACAGTACATGCACATCACTCGACTTCACTGAAATGATCATGAATCAAGTTTTATATGACATTTATTTAATATTTGAATAAACGATATAGAGTTATAGACACCTGCAAGCACACCACTTTAAAATGCAGTGGGAGTGTATGTGTGCCCTGACTATGTGTGTGTGTGTGTGTGTGTGCGGGTGTGTGTGCTCCATCCCCACCTGGTTCTGTTTGAGCGTGGACACCAGCTTCTGCAGCGAGATGTTCTCCTCCTCCAGCTCGGTGTAGTCCTGCAGCAGCCTGGCCTCCCTGAACTTGTACTCCCTGACCTCCTCCCTCATCCTGCTCCTCTGCAGCTCCAACATCTCATTGCTCTGGAGACGGATGTAAGCGCAGACAATTTATCGGGGAGGACATTTCTAAGATGGGCATTTATGAGACCAATAAAACATTGCTCAAAGACAACATGTTCTCTTATGGTTCCCCTGTGACTATGTATCGTTGTCCAGTGTTCAGAGTACATCACCTCTCGTAACTCCTGCACTAAGGTACTGAGGTGTTCGTTGTCGGTCAGGGTGTTGGCCGCCGTGCCGCGGCTGTGTTTGAGCTCCGACTGCATGTCCAGCAGGCGGCTCATGTAGTAGGCCTCCTTGGTGGCCGACTCCTGGAGCAGGGTCTCCTCGTTGGTCTCCCCGTCGGCGGCCACCTTACGCTGGGTGGAGTAGGCCTGGCCAAACGCCTAGACGGACGGTGGGGGAGGGGGGAGGAACACACGGGGTGGGGGTAACGGAGGAAGGATGGATGAGACAGAGGGAGGGAGGAAAGAGAGGAGGAGATGGAGGAGGAACAGAGCAGAGAGATGTTTCAGCGAAACTCACGTTGGGACCAATCCATCATCTCTCCTAGTTGTCACTATCAATAGCTCTTTTTTTTCTGCCGAGCCCTCCAGAATCAATGTTATTTTCTCATTCCTGTGGAAAACACACATTGACAAACAAAAAGAAACGGGGCACAAACTGTGATCTAGTGAACCGGTCGAGCCCAAGGCATTTTTTTTGTCTGCTGGGTGATGGCAACTGGACAGACGTCCACAGGAACAGGGGACAGAGTGAGGACATGAGGATATGGGTTGGGTGTTCAGTCAGGGGGGGGAGGAAAGAGAGGAGGAGATGGAGGGGGAACAGAGCTGGGGGCCTTTAGTGGCTTAGTCATCAAGGAGACACGTGACGTGGTCCTCCGAGTGCGACTGCTTTAAGGGCTGGTGGGAGAGAGACGAGTGAGAGCGCAAGAGAAAGAAAGAAAGAAAGAAAGTTGGAGACCGAGAGAGAGAGAGAGAGAGGATCGATTCCCGGCTCAGCAGAATGCTGAAGGAAGAATATTATAGAGTGGGGAAATCAATGGGAGGTGCCATGCTACGCCGACCTGAGAGAACGAGGGATAAAGACTAACGACGACGGGGAAAACGAGTGGAACACAACGAAACCTTCCCTTCACTCCTGAGCTCGCTACGGATCGCACAGGCCAATGAGGGAATTTAGGTTACCTCAAACATTTATCAACGTTCACATTGCCTATGTTTATGAATCTTTCCATAGTGGAGCACTGTAAGTACAGTTTGATCTAACTAGCCGGGGAGCGGACGGTGGACTGCCGCAGGTGATTCAGCAGGGTTCCATTAGTTCTGCTCCAGTGATGCGTTTCAGAATGAACAAATGTGTCAGTGCGTTTGTTGCAGGGTAAACAAACAAACACAACAGCAACCATTTCTGTCCTAATTACTATTTTCCACAAAAAAACAACAAATGGATGTATTTGGGAACAATATCTACATATTGGATGCTTATAAATCAACATGTCTAGACACCTCATGTTTATATGTTAAGATACTATAAAAGGCTTTGCAATATGTACATGCAGTAATCCAATACATTGTGATGCCTTGGCTAGAAGGGACATGAGTTTGTTTGCACCAACAGAGGACAGGTGACATCCGTCTCCTCAACATGCCCGCCACATGTGAGGTGTACCACAGGCCTATTGTCTAACAGCCTGTCAGGCCGCACATAGAGGGTGCCAGAGCCCATTCATCATCCTGAAAGCTGTGCTAAATCGCCACCCCACCACTCCACAGGTTGACTAAACGGCATCCTAAATTAAACAACCTCCCCCCTCCAGGCCCATTAAGACGCCAGGGAATCAGGGCCAGTCGCCTAAAGTGCAGGTGGGAGCGGCTCATTCAATTTCCAGCTAATATAGAGAGAGGGGAGACATGTTGAGCCATTCTCCCTGCATGGCTGGAGACAGATGGGGCCTCGCAGCAATGGAAGAGCCCTGGCGACCTTATTTTATCAGGGCCCAATCCCATTATCGGCCCCCTCTCCCAGAGTGAGCGTCCATTTATTTCGGCACAGAGGCTGGTGGGGGCGAAAGCAGTGTTGATCTTTACCAAAGGGCACTGGGAAGCTGTGTGGGAGAACTGTGTCTACGTGTTTATACATCACACAGACTGAATAGCACAACAACCACTAACAGTATTCCAGCACTATGGACAAAGACCTAGTGAGAGTGTTAAGTGTGTGTTTGTATATGTGTGCGACTATGGACATTCATGATAAGTAAAAACATGTATGCATTTCAAAGCAATATAGCAAGAACAAAGTGTGTAATATTGGAACAGCAGTTGGGAGTGCTTATAAAGCATAGTCCCACTTCACCGCTCCTTCTAAAGATAAATAAATGACATGATTTACAGGGCAGGATGAGTCAGCAGTATTGTTTGGAAGCAGTTCAGAAAAGGAAGAAGCAAAGGATTAAGATTCCTTTCCAGACATGGCTAGGCACAACTCAAGTTTCTTCTGTCTGTTATTTGTAAGGATACTGGGCCTGAGGAGTGGAAGAGTTACATTTACAGAAATGGAATTTAGTGGTGAACAACACTACTTTATTCGAATGGTGAAAAAGAGCAACACACAGGGTAGTGAAACACATACAGGCACAAAGTTGACTCTCAACTGCCTCCGGTGGAAAACAACAGGCTGAGGTATGACTAGGTTGTTTGTCTCTGTGCATATTTGTGGGTTTATTTAATTACTTATTGTTCAATGAGGGATCCTATCTGTGAGAGGAAGACAGACACAAGGAACACTGGCCAGGTTCAGTGCTTTTTCCCCTGACGTAGGTAGCTAGACCTCAAGCAGCCACACTGTTACAAGGAAGGACAAGGGGCATTGAGAGTGGCAAAACCTAATTTAACTCAATTGAATTTGGTAGTGAATAACTTTATTCAAATGGTCAAACAACAGCACATGTTTACAGGCACAAATAGCTGGATCTGATCGGTCCCAGGCTGAGTACAATAGGCTGATTGACCAGTAGGCTTTTTGTTTGTTTGTTTGTGTGTGTGTGTGTGTGTGTGTGTGTGTGTGACTGGAGCTGTACCACTGTCTGAGAGATGATGACAAACACGGGATAAGCTTGATAGGCAAATTACACCAGATTCAACCACCTCCGGTAAGTGAGACTGGCTACTCGATCGATGGACGAGGCCTTCCCAGAAGTTACAACATAACGGCATGACGAGACGTTTGCCTGCTGCAAGTGTATCTGTATTAATATTTGTATAGTGTGTGTGTGTGTGTGTGTGTGTGTGTGTGTGTGTGTGTGTGTGTGTGTGTGTGTGTGTGTGTGGGTGTGTGTGGGGCTCAATGGTCAGTGTGTTAGCTTACACTGTAATACTAGGGCTAGGCATAGCATGGGCACAGAGTCAGACCAGCCACACTGCTGCCACAAAGAGATGCTGTGATGATGAAAGTTTGACTGCTACGGTTTCATTATTATTTTGGACTTGTGACAGGTTCTCAAGACACCCTGAGGTCTTTGAACAATGGCACTCACTCACTGAGACAGACACCAACTCTCCATGTAACTGTTAGCTTGCAAAATGTCCCCCTCAAGTACGGTAGCCCTTGAATGCCTGTGTTCTTCTAAGATGACACGGTACTAGCAAAAGACACATATAAAGACTGGAACGAGAAAGAGAGAGAACAAAAACATTTTGTAAAGAAAATGATACTTAGTAACAGGAAAATAAAATGGAGTAAAATGGAGAGTGTGACTGACAGAGTAAAATAGAGCGAGAGACAGAGCGAGAGAGAGAGAGAGAGAGAGAGAGAAAAAGAGTGACAGAGAAAGAGAAAGCATGGCAGAGAAAGAGAGAAACCACACCCTGCAGTGGAAGTACCTGACAATGACAAAGAGACAGACAGTCTGCTCTCCTTTACGGTCTCCCACCTCTCTCTCCCTCTTGCTCTCTCTCTCTCTTTTCTCTCTCTCTCTCTCACTCTCTCTCTCTCTCTCTCTCTCTCTCTCTCTCCACGTCTCCTGACCGACAGCTATGAGCTGGATATTAGCTTTCAGGATTAATCCAATTCACACACACACTTTATTAAACCCTGCCTCTCGCACCACTCCTTTTCTTTCATCTTGTAACTGCCCTCCCCTGTGTCTTTAGGCAGTGACTCTGCTGGAATACTAATGGCCCCCTCTCCAGCTGTACATCAGCCTGTCCCTGGGCTAGAACAGAGAAATAGACGGACACTCCATTCATTTTACAATATAGAAAAGCCCATAGAAATGTTCATCTAAAGCTATGAATGTTGACGTTGACATTAACAGGCAGGTCACGTATTACGGAGCCAGCCATCTTAAGTGTCCCATTCCAAACAGCGGTGGCACAAATAGCCTCCTAAACGCCCCCTAGATCTATGAGTTACACATTGTTGTTGATGTTGTTTTTATCGTTGCTATGGGGACTCATTCCACTGTTTGGGTATGGACAATGTCACAGTGCTCGTTGGCATAAGGGTCAAGGCACACTTTCTTCCATAGACAGTCCCTGTTAACACAGACAGACAAAGAGTGGCACAGAGGCTCCCTTGGTTAAACAAAAGGCTTTCTCTTTACGCTGCCAACTTTCTCCATTTCTCTCTTTCTTTACCTCGGTTGCTCTTTCTCCCATTCGTTGATCTCCGTGTCTTTTTCAGAAATACTTTGGAGATAAGTTCCTCAGGGAGCAAGAGACTGAAATGCCCCCTCCCTCCCCCCTAAACACACACGACCATTATGCATCATAAGAGATGCTGTCACCATGTGCCGCTCTTGACAGTCACTAGACAGACACGGCCACCTGTTACACCCTCCATTTCACGCCATCTTGGATCTGTCAAGCCCACTTCCCATCTGTGCCAGAGAAATGCACATTGACAGCGTGAAACTGTCCACTCCAGGAGGGGATAGCAATACAAGACTTAATATAAACCACCGGTCAGTCAGTCTGCAGCGCCACAGTTCAAAATGTTTCACTTCTCAGTAATCTGGTTCCAAACATACAATAACAACACATAACTGAGTCAACTACTAGGTGCTATCTAATGTGGAGAAACATACATTTTGGACTGTAGGAAGAGCTAACAGGCCCCACAGTCCCTGTAAAAGCTGCAGCATCACATTGGTGATCTTAATGCACTCCCAGCATGGCTTCCAGGGCAATCGAAGGGAGGGACATGCTTAATGTCACCAGTTAATTGACCCAACCGTCCTGTGCGGTGAGTGGTGGCAGGACAGGGGGGCCAGAGACTGGACCCCCCCTAACCCCCCCCCACCCCCCCACCCACTCTCTCTCTCCCTCTGGTTGACTGCAGGTGGGGGAGATGGAGGGCAGCCAGCACTGAGACAAGGACAATCAATGTACTGGTAATCAAACACACACTACAGAAACAATCATTAGCATACAGTATAATGCTGTTGCTATACAAATATTGTACCCTAATACTAGTTGCTGAACCAGGAAGACATGACGGAGCTAGCCATCATACAATCAGCATTAGTGGAAGGAGCTTTGGCAAAGGTGACAAACCTTGTATTATTGATTTAACGGAAAACCACACACACACACACACACACACATACTGAATCCTGTTCCATTATTGAACGTATATCCATCACTCCCTCTGAGGGGGGTCCTAATTAAAAACATGGCAGACAGCAGGAGTCCTCTGCCCCTCCAGGCCCCCGCCTGGTCTCAGCAAGCGAGGTGGAGAGGAGGGCATCTTAACTAGCTATCTGCCACACTGACTTCATAGTGTTCTCAATCAATACATGCTTCTATTTAGGAATGACACACTGGCTTCTGCTGCATAACTGAAACACTGAGAAAGTACGGAACCCCGCGGAACCAGCGCACGTATGCGGTACCACCGAATTAACATGAGAAGCCTCCATCTCTTTTGACTTGGCTCCGTGGACAGCTGCTCCAGTGATCAATAAATGCCCTGGGAGACAAGCATCAGAGAGAGCTTTTCATGTCGGTCCCCCTGCTCCCAGCCAAGCAATAACTCTTTAGAACAGTAGCTCTCTACGGGGGCACCTTGGCTAAGCAGCCTAGCCAGGAATAGAAACTGGGGAGGGGGCACAGAGGACGTCTGGACCAGGGGTGGGGCAGCTCTGGGTACCGACCCTGGAGGAAAACCTCAGCCCAGTTTTGCCCCATTATTAGCCAGCCAGGCTTGGACATGAGAGCACGCCTATCATTCTTCTTCCTTTGTGTTGTTTTTGTTCCTTTGGCTGCTTGATAGAAGAAAAAAAAAGCCTTTGTTTTCCTGTCATGTAACGTGTGGACAGTGTTCTCCTTAGGGAAGGAATTGAAACGGATGCAGATAAGGTGTCTTTTTGCCCTTCCCTCTCTCACTCTCCCTTCTCGCACTCTTTCTCGTTCTCTCTCTCAATCTGCCTCTCTCCTTCCTCCGTCTTCTCTCTGGGGACACTGGACAGTGACCTCTTCTGTCCTCTACTCTAGAGAGACGGAGACCCAGCCAATAGTGGCCCATTACATGGCTATGGCAACACAGATTAATCCAGGGAGAGTGCAATAGCCTGGACGAGGAGGAGGAGGGGTAATCACATTTATTCACGCTTAATACTCTCCTCTTGGCCCACATCCTTTGTTTTCCTTTCCATCCGTTCATATCTCCTTGATATTTCACATCGGCAGCTTTTTGCTCTCTCAGCACCACAACAAAATGGACAGGCCACAATCAAATCAAGACCACTTACCGTAGGAGAAAACGTATCCTAAGCAAGGGTCTCAAAGTTAATGCCGGGATTGGGAAAAACCGTGACCTCATATATTTGTTGAATAATTCACCGTGGCCTCTCCTCGATGTGGGTTAGACGGGCTGGCAGACACGCAGGGAGTTACAGAGGCTTCTTAAGTGCTGGTGGGCACGTGGCTTCCTCTGCTCCATGGAGGAGACATGGCGGCTGCATTAAAGCTCCGCTATCAAACACAATTTCACTGCTGTGATCTGGAGTTCCAACTTTTTTGTTTATATTGTGTGTTCATAACCATTTCATTATGGTATACTGTCAAAATGGTCAATTCTGTGATGAAGCAGAAATGTAAAAGTACAAAGCAGACATGTGCAATGTAGAATGGATTTCTGCAACCATGGCAACCAGAGACCAGAGATGTAAATACAGTGATTATCCACACAAACCTTATTGTACATTAACTGTGATTTAGCATTAGGCTACTAGCTACAGTAGCTAGGTATTTGTTTTGCCTGAACAGCAGTGTGTGTCCAAAGAAATGGCTAAGAAAGTATTGAAGTCATGTGACAACAATTCTATTAAGCTCAGCAGTGGTGTCCAATTGGTTGTCTGGGTGAGTGACATCACAAAGTAGTGTAGCATCATATCCCTAGGGCATGTTGCTGCTGTTTTTAGCCTGACAGCTCTTTTAAAGCTCACACTGCATTTTTCATCCCTCCTCGACTGCTTCCTACAACTGCCACCACAAAACCCTACCCCCCTCTTCAGCACTATCTTGGTTGTGACATGCCACCACAAAATCTTTCCCCATTCCAAATTCCTGGCCGTACATGAATAATTCAGATGTTACGACTGTCTGGGAGACAAGGTACTCCAGTCCAAAGATGTTGCATATGTGTCGGTCCTTCTGTGTATTTAAAAGAATTGTTTAGCTGGTTGTACCAGAATGTATTATATAGATGACATAATAGGGAAAAGGGAGATCCTAGCTCTTGATGCTTAATAATGTGGAAAAAATGCGTCTTTAAGCAGCTATCAGTTACTGATATCCCCAACTGCTGTTCTCGCTCTTTACTTCATGACATTGGGTGTTGGAGGTGCAGCAGGGATACATTTCCTCAAGCTGTTCATGCTGAAACACACTTACTCACATACACACACTCAGACATACAGAGTAATACAGGCAGGGGGATATAGGAGGAGGGGGCATTAACCCCTTTGTTGACCTGCCTCTCTCAGACAGAATGTCTGGTGGCAGAGGGTCAGTCCTATTGATGCTGAGAGAGAATCAATCACAAATCAAGACAGCATAGGATAACAAACTGACAAACCAACGCTGGTGTAGAGGGGTATCCCTCTTTTCATAGGTCCTGTTTTTCTACTGAAGTGATATTGAGGCCCATTAAAAATGACTGCAAACAAAGATTACATACGCTATAACTGGAGTCCTGTCAAATCAATAACTACATCAAGCTAATCAGCATGGAGCAGAGCCACGTTCTTCATAGCACTGGCACCATGACTCCTCCAGAAGAACTTCCTGGTTGTTAACTGCTGGTTATTAGATTAGAAAGAGAGTCCGGAGAGACACATTCAATTAGCTAATGCTTTTCAAAAAAGCTAAACGACATAGAAGGGGTTTCAAAGAAGATGACTTGAAGGAGAGTACTATGAATTTAGTCACCCTGGGATGCACTGGGATTTATTATCAGAACAAGTATGAGCTCATTGTATGATAGTTGTTAAAACATGTTTTTATTATCAGCAATGCAATCTTTCAATTTCACTGGCGAAGATAATATTCTGTCCTAAATTGTTTATAGAAAAGCTTAAAAAACATAATCATGTACTTCCAGCCTTGCTTTTTGGCCCAGCATCCAGGACACACACTGCTGACTCCTACTGCAGCCTGTGGTTTCAGCCAGCCGTAGTACTACAGTAACAGCTAGATCCACATCTGCAGCCAAACATCAGAAAGATGCGGCTGAGGCAATTCCAAGTTAGTTTCAATTGTCGTCTTTAATTCACCTCATTACAAGGTCTTCATGTTCGATCATCCACAGGGATGTGACTTTGTAGAACTCGTTGCGAGTCAGTCAGAGAGGTGAAGCTGTTGTCTAACCAGGTGTTGTGAAGTATGAGAGATCCCGTAAAGCAGCCTCGAGTCCAACTGCAGTCACTGGACTGTGAGTGTCAGGTGGACTTGATATGATACGCCTCACAGAGGAGTCTGTTTTCATGACCTAGTTTCTGCCGCATTCGCTCAACCACTACGGACCAACCTCCCACCTAACTGTTCCAAAGCCATTCCTTCGGGTGGAGAACAACATTCTCATTCTCACACTGGTGTAACTCGTTTGCCCACCGGCGAGCTGTGGACGGAGATCGTCCAAGGCAGTTGAACGAGATTCAATAGAATCGAGAGTGGGTTTGGATGGAATGAAGAGGGCATGTGCGCCGTGATTGGCTAATAGTAGCCGAAGGGAGGCCAGTGTGAGAATGAGAAATCTTCATCTGAAAGCAGACTGACGGCTTGTTGGCCTCTTTGTCTTCAGTGTGTAAGGCTGAGCTAAAAGCACTGTGGGTATGTCGCAGTGTTAATTGGCAGGCACGGTTGTCCACTTGATGTTCTGGCCAATCTGATAACCCTTCACTGTTATGCCAAGAGGACTGACAAATCCACACACACTCTTACACACACACACACACACACACACACACACACACACCCCCACGCGCACACACACACACACACACACACACACACACACACACACACACACACACGCACATGCACAAACGCAGACCGACCTTCAGTTTCTAAACGCACACTCAGCTGTGCTGTGCCAAAGGCTGTCTGCATGATACCAAACAACTTATTGAATCAGTTGTACCAAGCACTACCTTTCAGAGGAAGCCATGTTCTGTGAGGCACAGCGAGTAGGGTAAGGGAGTTAATTACAACTCAGCATACTTCTACTCATTAGCAAGGAATTGATTACTGAGTGAGGCCAATGGTGCAAGATAAGATTTTTTCTTTCTTTTTACATGGCTGGTGTGAGTCACTCTTGGTATACACTTAAGAGTCAAACCACTTTATTGCAACTTTCTAACTGTAATTTACTGCAAAGGTCTGTCAGAAACTTGACCACTGTAGGTGTTCTTTGGTCCTCATGGAACAAATGGTGAGTGGGTTCTTGAGAAATGTGAGAGGCTGAGACACAGAGAGTAAAATACTGACATACCAAAAACAGGAAGACAGCTGGTGCAGGACGAGAGAGTACACAAAGGGATGGAGATAGCAGAGGGATAGCATAACAATTGCTGATTGATGCAGCAGGCAAAACCACAATATACACTGCCAAGTATGGTTCAAGATGAACACTAGTGGGCCCCAAACCAAGGAACCTGCAGGGCCTGGCCCCTTATCTAAAGAGACCCTGTGAACTTTAGGGGCTGTTTGTTTGTCAGCAGAGACCTGTCACCTTTGTCAAGCTAGCTTTATGAGAGAGTTTTGATTTTATTATTATACTAGGGTTAGATAGACAAAATAAAACAAATGTATAGATTGTTAATGTCATGTTTTTAATTGTTAGGTTTTGCAGGTTTAGGAACATAATGCTACATGTTTGTATAGCATAGATAGAAACGAAGAAATTACCATGGAGGAACTATCATATTCCATTGCACCAAAATACACATTCACACAGGGCATACAACCTGCACTCAGACTTGCGCAGAGCATCAAGTTACTACATACACCACCCCCTCCCTGTCTGTGCCAGGACAACAGAGACCACTTGCAACTCTCTCTCTCTCTCTCTCTCTCTCTCTCTCTCTGTCCTGCTTGCTCTCTCTCTCTCGCTCTCTCTCTCTCTGGCTCTCTCTCTCCCTGCCCCCCCCCCCCCCCACACACACACACAAACACACACAGTCACACACAGTCACACACACACACACACACACATACAC
>JAVQIZ010081376.1:0-28239 GCA_036023535.2 Galaxias brevipinnis
TTAAGGATATCTTGGCTCTACTCATGTATTCTTGCTGCTTTGTTTGCAGGACGCACCTCAATATTCTGGCTACCCTTCAAACTATTGGTATCCTCAATCCCACTCTACGGGTCACTATGCAGGGCCCTATCCCTCGGGCTCAGATGTGCAGCCAGCTTACAATCCGCAGGTACAGTTTAGCCTGGTGTTATGTCATACCCCAGTACTCTTAAGTACATGGCTATATTTGGAAACACTCTCCTTATCTAAAGACTCGTTAAGTGCAATTTACTTTGCCTGACATGTGTCCTGAATACAACCTGAATGCACAAGCAAACCAAGAGTGCTCACTCTTCTCTCACACTCTTTTCAGGCAATGCCGACAGCTTATCCAAATGGTCATGGTGTCTACAACCCTGGGCAGGGGCAGTACACCCCAAGCACATTTCACCCATCCAACCCGTTTTACTGTGCTGAGCAGATGACTCCAAGACAGGCCCAAGGCCCTTACCCTAACCAAGGCTCACCTGCAGAGCAGGGCACAGGGGCTTCTGGCCAACCACACTTTCAGCACCAACATCACCACTATCCTGGTCCACATTGTCAAGGGGTTTGTTTATTATTTTTTTTATTGTAAATATGAAGAGGGAGGCGATGTAGTGGGGGAAGTTTCTGTATTTGTGTTCATAACTAAACAAGAATTAGGGAATAAATGTAAAGCATTACCACAGATTTCTCTAGAGTAAATCCTGTGTCCTCTGTTCATAGGGACCTGGATATCCACCCGGGTCTTATCCTCAATATGCGGAAGGGGGTCACACAGTGCCGCCAAACCCTCCCTACCCTACTGGACAGTCTCTCCATCCCAGGCCTCAGGCTGATGCTTGGGCCCACTCAGGTGGGTATGGGCCTTCCCAGCAGCAACAGTGGCAGCCTGGCAGCCAGCACCCACACAGCCACTATGGAAATCCTGTCCGTCCCCAACATCCTCCAGCTTGGCCCGGGACTGGAACTGGAGCCCCACCACCGTACCAACCCAAGGTACAAATCTACTGCTTGCCTTTTATCCAATCATTCAAAGTGAAGGGGACTTGGCTGCAAAGGTTTCAGTGAAGTAATGCAAGTCAAACTTTACGATGCTATCATTGTGTCTGGTTATAAACCTATATTTTCCCCCTTTTTCTCTTAAGGACCAACCCCACACCGGACTCCACCCCCATCACCAACAGCGCACCCCACAGGTGGGACCTAAACCAAGGCCATCTCCTTCCCCCAACCCCCCTAATGGAAAGCCCACAGAGTTCAGCTCACCCCCCCAAATGTATAACAAGCCTGGACGGGGGGGACAGACAGATCCTAATCCATCACAATGTGAGCCCGCATCCCCTGTCCCAGGCTCTGCTACCTCCCAAGGTCTGATTGGGCCCCAGCCCCTGAGCGATAACCCTGGTCTGGCCAAAGTTCAGCAGGTCATGGCTCGGGTCCTGCTGCATCAGGAGGATGTTGATGAGTTTGTGGGTAAAAAATCGGACAAGAATTACCGATACCTGGAGGAACTGCTGACCAAGGAGCTGCTGGAGCTGGACTCTGTGGAGACCCAGGGACAAGAGGTGGTCAGACAGGCCCGGAAAGAGGCGGTGCAGAGGATCCAGGGCATTCTGGACCGCCTGGAGAGGAAGGCTTTCTGAACTGGGTCTCATTAGTCCTAGCTCTGGTTGAGTCTTGCCATTTGATTTTCATGTTGCAAATCTTCCAGAGGCATAATGACTTTCTCTTAATACTCGCTCCTTGGCACAACCTTATTAAGATATTTTTATCTCCTAAGTATGTCAGGAAATGGTCCAAGGATGGAGCAAAGGGGTCAGGTTTGTAGACTACTTTATGCTGTAAAAGGTTACCAGAAGACTTTCGTTAGGCAATGTTGGGTGGTTGTTCAACATATCACATGATCTGATTTTGCTGCTCTGTGAGTGCCATGACTGTGTTGGTTAAGTCAACATACTCAACATATTCTGACAAAATATTTTTTTATCCTATGGCTATGCCAGAATAATCAACTTTATTTAATGAAATATGGTACATTTCTGTGTCACTGTATTCCTTTATCTTGTCCCTATCTTTTGCTCTGGGGTCTGATCAGGATTGGTAGATAATTAATCGGATTCTAGACTTTAGGTCAATTTAGGTTTTCCTTTAGCTATGTGGTGTTGCATGTCAGAACCCATTCGCACTGTCATGAGATCACCCTCCTTGTCACTCACCTCTACCCCACACATTGTTCTCCCAGACATGTCAAATACAGCGATTATAATACAAGCAGAAGTAGTAGTTGTTTATGGAGAGGTTTCTTGGGCTTTTTACCAAATCGCTACAGGAATGACTGCAGTTTTCTTTCAAACTGTTTCATAAGTCTTTCATGCACTGGTCATTGGATGTAACCTAACATTACATGTTAAACTTTGATCATAGCTAATTGGTGAAGATCCCTAAAATCTACGTCCCCATGAACTTTGGAAGAAGTCTTTTCCGATTTGTAGATTGATGATTCTGTGATTATGTTTCCCCTATATAAAGTTGGAGCTTTTAGACTTCAGTTCATGCTTTTGATTTACAATCCATTCCTGCCAATCCTTGGAGCACTCCTACCTCAAGATAATAAGGCCTAGGTGATCTATGATGCCGTGTTCTATGATATGTTTTCATCAATGTTTACGCTAGGGATGGGCACAGCTAGTCAGCGAAAAGGAGGAGAACCTGGTAGTCCACCAAGAAAATGGAGAAGTTTAAACTCAATTTAAGAAAATAAGAAGTCATAGTGTGTAAATGGGTGAATGGAATTCCTAGTGATGCTGTATTAATAGGCAATTTTGTGTACTGTAAGCTTAAATCATATTGTTTTCATGTTGATAAAATACTTGAGACATTTTTATACATTTAGACACCTTGACAAATAGGTTTTCTAGTTTTTGACTTGGAATGCCCATCCCTAGTTCACACAAAAAGTGGTGCTGACAAAAAGATTGGGGGGAAATGGAACCCATGGAATATGAATCAGTTGTTTGATTTGGGAACGTAATGCCTCTTTTGCTCATCTAGTTTCCACCAAAACTGATTAGGCTTGTTTTCTTAACAGGTCTTGTGTACTGAATTACACTTGACATGTTGATTGAGAAAAAAGTGCCATATTGGTGGGAGCTTTTATATTCATAATCAAAAATAAATGTCAGCAGCTTTGCATGGGAAAAAAACACAATTGTTTCTCTTGTTTGTTTTCTGTGCTGTAAGTTTCCTGAGTTGTTGTAGTATCAGTGTAAATCAGTCTGATATAAATTTACAAATATATATATTTGTAATTTAGATAATATGTAAAAGATTATGAACCATTCAAGGTTTCTGATGTAATGCATGTTTCCAACACAAGATGGAAATATTTGCCTGAACTATTTAGAAATTATTATTGCTCAAACTGAGAATTTACATTAAATGTTAGGATCTTTTTATATATATTTTGTGTCTGTGTGGATGTTTTGTCACTAGCCTTATTGTAAACAAAAGTAATCTACAAAAGTTTAACACCACATTTAAACGTGGGAAAGGGGAAGCAACTGTAAACAACTGCATTGCTTTGCACACTGGAATAATTTCATCCTGTTTAAGGAAATGCAATATGTACGTGTCAGTCAACCATGATAAATATGAAATGAATTGCTTTTCCTTTGTCACTTGAGATCCCCGAGTGTGGCCTCATAGGCAAGATTGCCCGCAAGACTAGCATTCTGATCTTTAAATAGGTAACTATTTTGATTCAAAAGCATAACATGGCCCCCTGAAGCCTTGCGAAACGTGTTGGGTTTGATTTGTCGGGAAGAGCCAGCCTGGAGGGAAGCACCCCCTCCAAAGCAAAAGTTTGCTTGAAATTTAGACTTTAATGTGTTTTACATAGGGAGCAATAAGCTTTTTCCCCAAACCTACTTTGTTGATTCAAGACGTTTTCTTGACTTTTAAACTATAATTATTAGTAACAGGACTTCTGCATTGTACAACAGTTAAACTACAGGGTTTCCAGATCACAAGAAAGACAGATCAATGTCTTACACTTCTAAACTCCCTGCGTCCTGGAATGATAGGCCACCTCCTCGAAAAGTGGATATTGATCTGAGTTCTCCTGGTTTGGCTGTATTTGAATTGGAGCGCCTGCTCTTCACTGGGAAAGCCATTGTCAGCCACGCCGATGAAGTATGGCCAAGGCTTTACATTGGAGACCAGTAAGTCATGAGCAAAACAGACAATGAATATGCAGGCTTGTTTTGTAATGTTTCTGTTAACACGATTGACAAAATTCCGCAACAAAATCCCATTTGATATGGGATTTGGAATTGCATGTGAACCTGCTCTTGTTAATAGCAACCAAATACAAATAGGAAGAAAATTATCTGTTAATTCAACATTTTGTATTCTTGTTTAGTGTCAGAGTAAGCTAAGCATATGTGAAAGGGGAGCTGATCGTAAATCAGACTTTAAATGTTTGGTAACTCAAGCTTCGGTGACATTCACCATTGGCACTAAGAGATACTGTGATAGTGCGTAATATTGTCGTACCTTGTGGATGTACTATTTTACCCATTATCCTGTTTTTATGTATGAATTGTTAAACTACATTTTGCCTACTCCATAATAATAATAATACCTAATGATGTACAACACCTATAATAGCATTAGGATTTGTTTGTCACAGGAACGGTGCAGAGAACAGATCGCAGCTGGCTATGCACTGTATCACGCATGTCTTGAACGCAGCCCACAGTCAAAGACGGGGAGGAGCAGAGATCTACGAGGGTATGAATATTACCTACCTGGGGATTGAGGCCCGTGACTCCTGTGACTATGACATGAGCATCAACTTCCGGTCTGCAGCAGAGTTCATTGACAGAGCACTTGGTAGAGGAGGTGAGAGCAAGATGCGGAAGGGCCAGCAACATTTTTGTTTACGTTTTTGTTATTTTGAAATGCCTGCCCTTGTCTACACTTGAAGGAATTGATTGAATAGGTCAGAGCATGAGAAATGCTTCCCACTAAAGTGCAGTCCAGCTGGATCTCAATATCTGATTGTTTCCATCACTGTAACTCCCTGTCTGTCTCTCAGGTACAGTCTTGGTGCACTGTCACGTTGGAGTGAGTCGTTCTGCCACCCTGGTCCTGGCCTATCTGATGCTGAAGCAAAACCTAAACCTTGTGGAAGCAATCTGTGCTGTTAAAGACTACCGGGGCATTATCCCAAACAGAGGCTTCATCCGACAGCTTATTAAGCTCAACACCCAAATCTATGGCCGCCACCATTAAAAATCCTCTGTGGATCATTCAGTCCTACTTAACAGGCTATCAGTTGTGGGATTGTGTACACACAATACTGTATTTAAATGTTCAATGAATTACGAAAACGTGTTGAGGCCTGTTTTGCAATTTTTAATGGTGTTTTACTATCTCTTTTTCTACTACAATATAAGCATGTTTTAGGACCTAATTGTAAAATATATTTTATCTCACACATTTTGGATCTTCCACATTAGAAAGGTTAATTAAATGAAGAATCTATTTACTGGATTTATTTGTCCTTTCGTATGATCTAATGGGGGTTCAAAACTACAAGAATGGGCTACTGAAAAAAAACAAAAACGTAAGTGTGATCTGTACGTTGTATTCTCTCTATATTATTTATAATTTAGACATTAACTTAATATATACTGTATTGCCAACCTCTCCATGAGAAGACCAAAGCAATGTGAGCTTGTGTGTTTGTTTTTCTGTCCATGCTCAATCATGGCTTCACCTTTATTTCAAAACAGTGTGACATGTAACATTTGATTTGTTTAATAATCAACAAGTTTCCAAAATGGGAACAACACACATTAGTTCTCTTTTTTTTGTTCTCTACAAACATCACATGAAAAATCTGGGCATTCCTTACTTCCCTCTCGTCATTCCTTTGCACACTTCTCAGAATTTCCACACCGCATTATATAAACACTTCCTTATTCACAGCAGTAGCTTTACAGCTAAGTAAAGACACACTGGAAAACAAAAATGTCAGGCACAACCAGCCTTATTATATGTTTATGTTCTATTGGTTACAGCATTGCAATGCCAACGAATTTCGACCAAGATCCAGAGGTGAACAACAGACCTATTGTAGGTAAGGACAAACTTAATTAGCCAGACAAAACTAGTTGTATCCTACCTGCTTATCTGACTGGCAGAGAGAGAGAGAGAATTATCATGTGTGATACCCAAACTTTGTACCCACAGGTATTCTGACTCAGACTGTTGTAGATGATGTGATGAAACCATTTGGAAGGACATACATACCTGCCTCTTACGTGAAATATGTGGAGTCAGGGGGAGGCAGAGTGATGCCTATTAGGTCCGAATTCAACACAAGTCTGTTATACACTGATCTAGCTCTTTATCACCAACCTATTTCATGCTTTAATCATAATAAAGTCAAAAAAATGTATCTTCAACATCTGAACTTTATTTATACTTTATATGAACTTTATTTATATATCTACTTGTTTGCAGATTGACTCAGACAACTGCTGAGTATGAGAAAATATTTAAATCGATCAATGGGTAGGTTAACTGAAAGTACTGGTCAAATCTGCATAAATGTGCCATAGTACGCATATCATAATACCTGCTTGTTATTGTCGAACTTTAGAATGTATTCATTATATTTCCAGTACATTATTCTTATTCTTATATTTCTTTCAGCTTGCTTCTAATTGGAGGATCGATTGATCCTGAGAAGTCTGACTTTGCCAGGGTCACAGGAATCTTCTACAGGCTTGCTGTAACGGTCAGTGCTTCAACTCAGCCTTGTTTGTGACCTGCCTAGATACAAAATATTGTTCTCTCTTTTAAATTGCACACTTTTCCTGCCCCTACCATCATTTCAGGCTAACGATGCAGGAGACTACTTTCCCATCTGGGGAACCTGTATGGGAATGCAGCTGCTGACAGTATTGGCAGCTGGAAATAATTTGCTGACTAAAACCACTGCTGAGAACATGGCAATGCCCCTCAACCTCACAGAAGGTGACTTCAGGCTGGACAATTTCTGTCTATAGACCACATTCCATAGATAGATGGTCATTATCTCCAAAGTTCTGTGCTGTTGTTTCGAGTAATGGCATTTGCCCTTTTAAAATGGCTATGCTACTGTACTTTCCGGTACAAACACTCGATGTCATGGCATGTACAACAAAGCCATGTCTTATAATTTGTGGAAATAATTAACATGGGTATTTTAAGATAACACTATATAATCCTTCATAATGTTTGTGTCTCCCCTGTGACTTAATCAAATGTTTCTTTCCTGCTAGAGGCCCATTCAAGTCGAATGTTCCAAGGATTTTCCCCAAAAGTCATGAAGGCCTTATCACAGGAACCCCTAACTGGGAATTTTCACCAGTATGGCGTTACCATACAGGTAAATCTTGTAACAAATCGGTTGTAGTTATGCATATGGTTTCAATTCCGCTGTATGTGTCTAAAAGACAAAAAAAAACTCTTGTGTGTTGCAGGCGTTCGCAAAAAGTGAGAAGTTGCAAAAGTTTTTCTCTATCTTGTCCACAAACATTGCAGAGAACGGCGCCAACTTTATCTCAACAATGGAAGGTAATTACTTGTCAAAACAGAAAATAGCCCTATCAATGTTATTAGTACTACAAACGTGAATTTGATTTCCATAACCTTTGTTTTTGTTAGATAGCTCTATACATCACAAATAACATGCCATATTTTAACATATATTTAACATATATATCTCCAGGAAAGATATATCCATTCTATGGTGTACAATGGCACCCAGAGGTCAATCGTTTTCAGTGGAATCCAAATTATAACTTTCCCCACTCTGCACATGCTGTGCAAGTGTCTTCTCTTCTGGCTGAGTTTTTTATCAATGAAGGTATCGTGGATACAAATACAATAACATCTAATTATGTTGCACTTTAATTAACTTTAACAAATATGCTTCCATGCTATTTAGGGAGGAAAAGTCTGCATAGTTTTAAGCAGCCTGAAGAAGAGGACGCCTCACTGGTTTACAACTATTCACCTATCTACACTGGGAACATTTCAGGATACCAGCAAACATATTTCTTTTGAGATATAAACCAAATCAAAGCTTCTGAGACAAGTATTTTCCCACCAATACTTGGTGTTCCATTGTGCAATTTTGCAGGATTCAATGTTTGAAATATGACTGGAATGACCCATAATTCTGGGAATTGTTTTTGTGTTTATTGCTACCATTTGTCTTCTGAAATATCTAACCACCACTTAGTTTTAACCCCCTGGCCTACGACTGACGTACATCCAAAATGTTTTGCCAGTACACATTGTTTATTACATTCAGTTTCTAATGTATATAGCGTCTCTGCAACAGGCAAGGTTGCACTGCTTTACAGTACTTCTTAAGTTGATGCTATATTTATGTATCCAGGGCTTGTTGAATAAAAACCGCACCACAACATCACATAATATTTCCAAACTTATGTTATTTAGTCATCAGGTTAGATTTTGAATGATTGCTATCCTTCATCATCCCTTGTATTATACTGTACCAAATCGACATTCAATATTCTTTGCTATACTTTTTTGTAATAAAAATGTTAAAAAATGTTAAACCTAATTCACTCCTGTTGCTTATATTTTCACTTTGATGAGGATGATCTGGCTTTTAATTTAGCCAGTATTTAAAATAGTTTATATATATGATATGATATTGGAATAACATTTTTGTTCAAAACCTTGTAGTCCCAGAGTGCAACTAATTTATGCAATTTACAATTGTCAAAGTTTTATAATTTTGTGCCTGTAAAACCATGTTCTATCCAGTGTGTGGGGGAAAATAATCCTTATCCAGGCAAAATTATCACCGTTGTGGTATTCTTTTGAGTTATTTGCCACTTATGGTGCTGATCTTTTTTGTTGTTGTTGCATTATATATATTTCTCTGTAGCCTAGGTTAGATTTATAAAGGTTAACTTTTGTTGCCGTTTTTGTATGTTCTTATCTTGTCTGAGGTTGGGAGCTTAGTGTGCATATGTTTACTCAAGTGCAAAAGAAAGTTGAAAAAATTACCTCAAACAAAAATTCAATGTCCAAAAAGGTGAAGTGCATTCACAAGTTTGAGTGAACATGTTTAAACATTTTTTTTGTCATGGCCTGTTTAATAATAATAATAATAATAATAAGTATATATACATACAATGACATTGCCATTGTACATATAAGTAAGCTAAGCCTCTAAAATGTGCACACCATGACTAAAATACCAGCCCACATATAATAGTGAATTTGTTAAGAGTTAACCAGCATGCTACCCATATATATTTTAGTCACCAATTCCTGTTAAAATGAGAGGCATCTGCGCTGGCCGTGATGAGGCCCAGTTGGGGCTGTACAATCTATCAACAACAACCCACAACAGGCAACCCACGTAAATCCAATAACCACAACAATACATTAATTATGTTTAGGCCAACCAAGAAACAGCTAATCTCCTTAAATTTTACATATTGTGGGTTGCTGTGTTACCCACACTTGCATCCACACAGGGACGTTTTAGTCAGCGAGCGGTCACAACACACATGCTCTGAAATGCTAAGAAGGCGCAAACGACCAGGGGGCGGTATGGATTGGTCCCTTTTTCATGTCAGTTTTTGCGAGGGCGGGAGTATTTCACAGAAATTGAGACAGTGTTCAGATTAACGTTTTTTCGTTTGGACCAAGGGTGACCTTGCTCTATCGCTGCAAAATATGTTTTAGAAGGAAAATTATATAAGATTTCTTTGCAATCAATATGAAAGTTGTCATGTTCTCCCTGAACCTTTGCTTTTAGGGTGAATCTCCGTCAATGGCATCTGTTACCATTCAACGTTTTCATTCAACTTTCGTTAAAAATTTATGTTTTTATACTTGGATCCGCGCTGTTATTGTTGCATACAACGTTGCAGCAACGCTACCTGGAATTCATCTTTAGACTATTGATGAACAGGAATTGGTTCTTATCAACGAACGATCACCACCGGTGCATTTATGCACCCGTTTCAGTGGTGTAACGGTGAGCAGTTATTTTTATTTTATTTTATGTACCAATACGCGAATTACATGAGAAAATCTATGAGCCTGATTTATAAATCAATTAATTTAGCCTTTTAGGCTATCTTGTATTAGGCCAATATTGCTAATATGCATATTTGACATTGGCATTTGCATGTTATTTATAATAGGTTAGTGTCGTGATGTCCTTGGGGATAGATTTTTATTTAAGTAAAATGTATTGATTATATCATATTTAGTGCATTTCTTAAAATAAGTAGGCCTAGTTAATATTTTATGATTTTAATTAAAAGTAAAAAATATGTTAATGTTAATCCCAAGTTATGGGAACATTTGGAAATATAGATCCAATATGGCTTTTGGTGTCTGGAATTATTCTTTATGATATAATCTATCTGATCTAATATATCAATATGCTATTTATGTTTCATTGACCATGGCTTGTTTAGTCAAATTTTGTGCAAACTCCTTCATGGTCTGGCCAACCCCACAATATTGTTGATGAAGGCAGAAGACTATTAATGGCAGGCAGACCAGAACAATGACTGTTTTGTGTTGTCAACTCATATTCTGTCTATCTTTTTGTTAGTTTGCACGTCTGTGTAGGTTTATGTGTGAACGTGAAAGAGAGAGATATATTTAAAGAGCGTAAATAAGATAAATAGAGAGTTAGAAGGTGAGAGAGAAATTACAGTGAGAGGGATTGTATATTAGTATTTTGAGATGTTAATGCAACAGGGTGACTTGACTGTATGACCGTATGTTCCTTAGGTGTTAGCATGGATGTCAACCTTCTTTGTTCTTGAAAAACTATCATGCAAACCAGTATGACTGCTCAGCTCATTGTCCTGTTGAATATTTGATGTATAGTTCCGACTGTACTGTAGGCACTTACAGTAGCAGCCGTGATAGCTTTGTCTGAACTCTAATTATATAGAACTAAAACCCAGGCATGTTAAAGCCATCATAACCTAGTAGATAATGGAAGCTGCCTTTTCAAGTTAACTCCCAGGTCATTTAGTCAGTCTCGGGTGTAAAGAACAAACATTTTGAGTGGTTCACAGTTCTTGAGTCAGATTAAGAGTGCTAGTAACTCAGCGTGGAGTAGCATTCATTTTTGCATCCCCTGGTCTTGGTGCCATGGCAACGAGGGTGCCTCTGGAGGCTGCTAATATAGGTCATTGGTACTGGGCGTCTCTTGTAGACACCCACAGCGATCAGCCATCCTACAGATGGAAGGAAAAAAGATCATTCAACCATACACTCAGTCATGCCAAACACAGAGCCCACAGAGGTATTCATATACATGACCCACATATGATTCTGTGTCTGCATATGTGTGTCATCGTCTGAGAGCTGATCAAATAGCAAAGACAAGAGATTGCGCATGTATGCGCTCCGCTTTGCTCAGATGAGAATATAATGTTTTGGACTGAAAGCTGGATTGTTGTGGCCTAGTGGGACTAGGTGATTTGACTGTGTTTTATGTTTGAGGACAAGACAGCCCGAGAATGATCGCATCCAAGGGAGTGCAGTATTTCAAAAGTAGAAAACAAAACTAAGAGCCTTAAACCAGTGTCTCACATGACAACGCGTCAGATCTGCTAATAATGGTCCTCCTTTGGCATTAGCTTTTCTTTAGAAAGAGAAAAGGTCACCATTATTGCTTCGTCTGAAAGGTCAGAACAATATCATAGACCCCAGAATAACACATCCTAACAATATGGGTGAAAGCCTTTTTAAGAATATCCTATCTGCACCTATTAGACCTTAGAAACTAGTGGAGACACTCTGTGCAGGGTAGGCTAATCTTGTCCCCCTGTAGCGCCGACTCATTTATGCTGTCTAGGGTTATGACGACCTAGCTCTCAAAAAGAGCTCTCTTCAACAAATAGAACTCGAACATCTCCACGCCCCCATCTTTGAATATGCCTTGAAGCCATATTCATCCGTTCTTCATTGTCAAACCTGGCTATTTTTACGAACTTTCCAATAATTTCACTCAGAAAGCATTAACTGGCCTTTTGACTTTGGTCAGAGGAGAAACAAAAGATGTAATCTTGTTTTATAATTTAGTATTTTCACTTTAAGAGATTCTTTATATATGAATCACGAGCTTTGCCTACCTTTCTTCATGACCTAGATTCACATTTATTTTTTAAGTCAACCTATTGTTTGACCAGAATATTGGTGTGATTCTAAAATACACCTTCAATTGAGTACCTTTGATTAGCTTTGAGTGCCATATTATCTTTTATTCACTTTATCCACTTGATTTTGTAAGAGGAAATCAAGTTTCAGAAATAAGGTTAGGCAGTGCCTTGTATAAAGAGACGTGTTGCCTGGTTACTGGGATGTTGTGTTTTATCTTGGTAGTTGGTTTCATGGCCAGAGACTGGCTGGGCCACCAATAAAAACCAATAACATCAAACAGTCCTGTTTCATTCCGGTAATGTAGCCACTAAGATTAGCCTCTTTTAACAAAAACTTAGATGTTTACCAAAATATTATGCAATGGCAGAGAGAAAGAGAGAGAGAGAGCATATGTGTATTTGAATGTCTGTCTCAGTAGTCTCTTTGTTTTCCTCATCAGAGGCGGACACAGCTGCAACAGCCCTGACCCTCAGCTGCTCATGAGTGGGCGTCTGTGTGCGTGTGGGTATGTGCATGTGTGTGTGTGTGTTCGTGTTGTTTTCTTTTATCCATGCATTCAAAACTCTACACCTCTCTCCTTTTTAGGGTGCTTTTGTGGTCTGGGACTGGTCTACTCCAATAAGTCGTGCACCATGCCTCCCATAACCTTCCAGGACCTGCCCCTCAATATCTACATGGTCATCTTTGGTACTGGGATCTTTGTCTTTATCCTCAGCCTTATCTTCTGTTGCTACTTCATTAGGTGAGAGTGGGTTTCACCCCTGCTTGCTAGACAGAAATCATGAATTAGGTTTATTAGGCCGGGTGGGTATGGGTCCATTTGTTTGCCATGCAGACACAAAAAGCGTGTCACTAAGCCACTGCGTAAGGAAATGATCTCCCTCAGTGGAACACTAAGGGAATGTAGGTCAGAGTGCAGTGACCCACACCCTTATTATGTTATTGTAAACGGTGGGCTGGGCTGTATCTTTTTTTTTGTGCAACAGGAAAGTCAGCAGTTAAGAACAAGCAACGAATAGTAATAGGTGGAAAAGTCTGGTTATAGAGAGAAGTAATAGAACCAAAGAAAAGAATATTTTGGAGGGAGAGAGATAGTGAGACTTACCATACAGTTGACAATTAACTCCCCCATGAGTCAAGAGGATGATTGTGTCTGAGGAGTCTGAGGGACAGAGTATCAGGTGTCAGGAAGCTGCCTACCACGAGGACAGACGCCATGATGCCACAAAGGATGAAAGCAGGCTTCACAGCGGGGCCCCCGGAGCCTGTTTTTACTGTGATTTTGCTTACGAACTAAGTTTTACCTGTGCTGTGAGTGGTTTGTGCCACAAAGCTAAGTGCAATAGCTGAGATAGAGAGAAAGGTATGTGGTTACACACTGTCAATACTGAGGAGGCACTACAAAAATACAAGCATTATCAAACAGGAACAGGCTAAACCGTGACTGGAAATGTGCATGTGTGTCGGTTTTGTGTCTATTTCTTATCCACTTTTTGAAGGTCCCCGGTCAAGGCTATCTGCCTCTACTAAGACTTGAACCAGATTATAGTATCGGCTATCACGGCAAAAAGGAACGTTTTTGCTATACACTGAATAACTAAAAAAACGCTTACCATCAATAATAGCAGAATAGTGTTTTAATTTAGCCTTACAAAGGGTTATTTAGTCCCTCCATAAAATTACCCCTGTATGTGTGATGCTTGTTGATGATATAAGACGTGGAATAATTGTACTTTCGGGATTTTATCAAAGAATACCACAGCTAATTGTACACAGAGCACTAGAACATGGAGATCCTTCCTGGAATATGAACGATGTGTCACTTCCACCCTCTTATTAAATGAATCAGAGGAGGTAGCTAATCTAAGTAGGTGTGATTCTGAATTCATTTATAGAGCGGGTGAATCATAGCCATGACGACAGTTTTCAGTGACGACAGACATTCTCAGTTAGTACTGGTTTTTCTGTAATCTCCTCGGTAGAGCCCGTTTGTTCTCAGCCCTATGACCTGTTGCTGTAATTTGCTTTTGGACTCTTCTCCAGAGTGTCGAGTGTCAAATGTAATTTGTGAGATGGTGTTTTTTTTTGCATCTGTGTGTTTGACAGTCGTTTGTATTAAGGGAAGTCGGTCCAATTTCTACGTCACATCTTCATAATGGGCCTGGGAAATCTCTGTGAAAACAATGCATACATCCTTACATTGTCCTGCAGGAAAGATTTATGCCAGTAATCAACACAAACATTGTTATGATCGGCAATAGTATGCTGATATTGTTTTTTATCTTTTGTTTTTGTATCTTTTTTAGTGGACACATTGATTTCTCCTTTTACATAACAGTCATAACAAGGACTATGGCAGCCAGAAATAACTACTAGAACAGACATACCTAATCTTTGTTAAAAGACAACAACTGCTTTCCATTGTTGGATCTGTGGGTGGGACAGTGCGTTAGTGACAACGATGTGTGTTATTGAGTTAGTGTGTATTTGTGTGTGGGTGTACAAGAAGACAAAATAGAAGACAATCTATTATTGTCTATTAAGCAAATGGACAATTACATTACGTTACATCACAGCCAAGTCCACATAATTAAATCTGCATAGTGTCATCAGGCCCATGGTCAACTTCAGATTGATGTACATTAAATGTATACACAGTACGCATGTTTAAAGAAATACACCCTGCTAGCAAGAAGTGAAACAAGTGAATGCTTACTAAAGTTAGTTTCATATCAGTGACACACTGTCTGATATTTAATCTCCATTGTTTTGTTTCCCTCAGTAAACTACGACACCAAGCCCAAAGTGAACGCTTCGGTTATAGAGAGGTAAGCCTAAACTGGACATTTAGCCTGTTGGCTAATAAATATATACAATACTAAAGAAGGATTGACTTCTAACATATGTAACCTTTTCTCGAGCAGGTTATTTTAAAAGGAGATCCTAAGATGAATCTCCATGGGGTAAGGAATAACTCAATGACATAATTTTAAATTGTATAATTGTATGTATTTTAAATTATTTTGTTTTGTTAATATCCTCTATAATTCAGGGATCATGCCAGGTAAATTTTATGCACAACCCTCTTTTATCACCCTGCTGTTTGCCCCCCCCCTCTCTGTCTCTCTCTGTCTCTCTCTATCTCTCTGTCTCTCTCTCTCTCTCACTCTCTCTCTCTCGCTCTCTGTCTATGCTTGCCACTTTCACAGCAGACGTGTGCTGTCTGCCTGGAGGACTTCAAAGTCAAAGATGAGCTGGGAGTGTTACCATGCCAACACGCCTTCCACAGGAAGTTAGTACGACATTTGAAGATAGGTCACCAGAAGATAGGTTACATATATATATAAAGGAATTCTAGTAATCTTTTTTTTTAATCAAAAGTTCCACCCTGCAATATCTGATCTGATTGATTGGACAGTATAGAAACCTTTGGGTTAGAGCTTCATCTCCTTGTGTACTTCGGACATCTACTACCCCCCCCCCCCCTTTACAGGTGTCTTGTGAAATGGTTGGAGGTGCGTTGTGTCTGCCCAATGTGCAACAAACCTATTGCCGGCCCACCGGAACAGCACCACAGCATAGGGACACTTCTTGATGAACTGGTATAGCATCCAGAACACTGCCAATCTAGGAGGATGTCAGCAAAACAGCTGGTGTGGCCTATCAACTAACGGTTCAGTACACTGTTATCACTTGTGATTCCCAGCAAATACCCACAGACGATAGTAAGATAGTATAACCTAGTTGTTATCCGGGGAAGACTCAGAGTGATGTTGTTACCTAGCAACAACCACTGAGCCACCAATTAGACACCACGTGTGTCAAAAAGACTGTCTTCAGAATCCAACATGCAATTCCTTTCTCTTTCCCTTCTTTCTCCCCATCCCTTCCCAGCTTTGTACCTTTTTCTTCACACACCTTTAGACTCTCTCACTGCCATTTGCCTCAACTTGCCACACCGCCCCTCAACACAACCCCTGTATACTTCCTCCATTCTCCTTCTCTCTTTCTCTCTCTCTCTCTCTCTCTCTCTCTCTCTCTCTCTTTCGTTTTCTCGGTCTGTGGTATTAATAAACACAGAAAGCAACACTTGAATGTGAATGCAAGTTTGAGGACGGGAGGGTATTAGTCGGGCTAGAAATACAGTTACACATGTTTCTGTGCTTTGTTCCTTGGTTTACTGCACTGTTGTATATAATAATGGGATGCGTACCCCATAGATTTTTTTTTTGTATCACAATCACACTTTAGTTTTGGGATGCAATGTTTTGAAGGCTTTTGAAATGTATGTAAACCTTTTTTGCACTATGAATTCACAAGTGTTTTTAAAAAACTGTTCCCAAGGAGTTGGTTACGCGGAGGCAAGGATTAGTTCTTCAGGGCTTGATATTTACATTCTAGTGTTGTGAACCTTTTTTATGGATTATTCAAGTGGTGAAAAACTTTATTCATCTGTAGATAACAGTCACATTTGCATAGTGCTTTAATGTTGTTGATTTTTGTCTCAGAAACAGCGGAATACCAATTTTATATACAGTATGTCACATTATTATTATTATCTAATTCAGTTTTATTATGGTATTTGTAGGTAATGAATCAGATTGTTCACTGCTTAAATTACAGACAACCCACCAAGACAACCCACCAAGCACATGATATGGGCATCGGAATCATAACTGCTTCTGTCTTTCAAATCTAGGTAAATCTCTTCACCTCAGCTGAGATTGTGCTGAGAAAATAGGTTTGTTGCATCCTTGGCACAGGAAGAAAATACTTTCCAAGCCCAGGCCACATTCCATATTTTATAATCAATGAATGTTCCTATGAAATAAAAATTGTCTGGTTGCAAATATATATTTTTCCCGTCCCTATTAACTCTCGAATTATGTCTCTGGCACCCTCTGTTGGTAAAAAATGGGAAGTAATACATGTGCATTCTTTGTAATTTCTTTGTCTGTGTGCATGTGTGCGTCCAGTCAATTTAATCTGGGTTTTCTTATTATGAGAAATAAAACAATGGTTGTTATATTCATGTTGAATATAAAATGGTAGCTTTTCTGATTACACCTAAGAAAATTAAATCTCAGTGAAGGTTCTTTTGAATGGCCTAATATCCATCCAATATCCTTGGTTGGCCTAATATTGCCTAAGGGGTTTCCGGTGTACTCCATTGCACCATGTTAAAAATGACCAAATCTCATTTAATTCTAGATCTTTACTACCTAGCTAGGTGTGTTGCACACATTCTTTGTAGCAAAATAAATATATACGTATATTCTGAAAGGGAATTAAAAAAAGACACAGTTTGGTATCTTTACAATGAATGTTAATAGACTTAAGGAAAGTGGTAGGGAAGAAGAGAGGGAGGGGTTGGAAAGAAAGGGTGGAGTTAGAGACAGGAGAGTATGAGGGTGAGGTTGTACTTAGCAGCAGAACTTAGTTCATGCAGGAGAGCCACTATATGGTCCAGAAAACCACGAAACACTTTTGAGGGTTTGTGCAGGAACTCGCCTCACTTCACTGTCCTGTCTGTGAGGTAGATGATTGGGACTAATTTTGATCCTGGATCATGACACATCAGAGGCTGGTGAGTGGAGACAATGTTTTATCATTCAATTATTAAAAGGGATTAGGGAGGTTGTGCACCATAAGTGAAGCCTTTCACATTAATACAAAGTAAGACTAGACACTCAGTTACATCTCAACCACTTCAAACACGATCAGATTGCAAACATGCAGAAAATCCAGGCCGTTTACATCATGAATTATATGGTGTAACTGCACCAGGGTGCGAGCTTTCGATTTACTGGTTGTAGACTGCATTACCACTGGTGGTCAAATGCTCTGGGTGTTAAAGACACACAGACGTTCAGTGGAACTGCAAATATAAGCAGCTCTTTCATGAGATCAGCCTCTACCTGAGAAATAAAGAGCCAACTGTGCTGTGAGTAAACTTTGACTGCTGCAACACATTGACACACATACGCTTATGTGTGCATACACACACACAGAGAAAGTTTTATTTAAGTCATTCACCCCAGTGCTGTCGTTTCTCAGAGAGAATATAAGGTCATGTGGTTTCTGTGTGTGTCATTGCTCAGGGACTAAAACACTAGACATTTTGGACACAACGTTTAAGGCTCTTTTTATTAAAACATTTGACCCACATGACAGGCATGTCTGTGGCAAAAACTGTTTTAGGGGCCACAGAGATGACATTAATGGATGGCCTGGATGCGCTCACCTACCAACAGTCAACATATTCTGGACTCTGAAGACAGACAAACAGAGGTCTACCAACCCATCGTCAATGTAACCCCTGTCTTCTGGGATGCTGAAGAGGTGGCTGTTAGCTATGGTTTCCCGTGTGGGAGTCATGGTGTTAGTCTTTTGCTGCTGTCTGTCCTTAATCTACCTACTTGCTTGCAAGCCAGCACACCCAAAACAGCAGTCTCTGGCCTGGGCTGGAGGGGTTACAAGTCAGGAGGACTATCAGGTCTTGTTGCAGGAGAGAGAGGACTCCCATAAACACTACATCAACAGCCTGACCAAGCAGATAGCCCAGCTGAAGGAGGCCCTCCAGGAGAGGAGCCAGCAGCTGAAGGACTCTCTGGACAAGGCTAAGGCCAAAGGGATTCTCCCTCTAGGACTGGATGACCTGCACAGGCCCCCCGAGGAACAAACTGACCTCAAGGTAGGAATGCAGGATTTAAACCTAGAATTATGATGAGCCATTTTCATGCTTCTCACGCAACATGCATTAATGGAATATCCATCTGAAATGTGCTGAGTAGTGGCCACCTCTGTGCTTTGATCATTTTGTATTCCATAAACTGCTTGGAGTAATTATCAAACAAAGACTATGCTTGTCAGATTTTTTTCTCTCTGACAGAAAAAGCAGCAAGGCTTAAAAGGTTGCAACGTTATCAGTTGTTCATTTCTCCAGGAGTTCTTCAAGGCCCAGCTGAGCCGAGCCGAGGTCTACTCTGGGATAAAGTTACCCAGTGAATATGCAGTGGTCCCTTTTGACAGCTTTACCTTGCGGAGGTGAGAGAGAGAAAAAAAAAGAGTCCCTGTCGGCCTTGTAATGAAGTACAAATATACATTAAGGCCATTGAGCTTTATCGGCACTTGGTTTGCTGTGCAGGGTCTACCAGATGGAGACAGGGCTGACGCGACACCCAGAGGAGAGACCTGTGAGAAAGGACCGGAGGGACGAGCTGATAGGCATGCTCGAGAATGCTCTGCATGCCCTCAATGGGCGACAGGAACACAAGGACAGAAGTGGACACAGACGCGCCTACTCCCCAACAGACTTTATAGAGGGTGAGAGCTTCAGCTGGTGGCCTCTGGCATATTGTCCATACAAAAGGACTTGAATATCAGACACTACAATGAATAGGTTTGAATGTAATGTTTTGGATAACTCCTCACACTTCTGCCTCTTCTGCTTTCTTTCCCTCTGCACTTCAGGGTTGACTCGTACAGAGAAGGACAGGGGCACAGTGTATGAGCTGATGTTTAAAGGTGATGGCCCACAGGTCTTCAGATTGCTGACGTTTTTCCGACCATTTGGCCCGCTTATCAAAGTAAAGAGTGAGACGGTGGACACGGGAGGCATGCTTGTCAACATCATCGTTCCTCTGTCCAAAAGGGCGGACACCTTTCAACAGTTCATTAGCAGTTTCAGGTCAGATACAAATTTTCCAATGACTCTTCCATGTCTTCATATGAATACACAATTGATATATCCAGTTCTTCATTTCATTCCTGATGCAAAGTCAGTAGAAAAGGTGATTGCATATAAAGGAAAGCTTAATTCCATTTATCTATGGCTTCAGAGAGGTTTGCATCCAGCAGGACGGCAGGGTCCATCTCACAGTGGTTTACTTTGGTCAGGACCAGATCGACCAGGTGAAAGCGATCCTGGACCAGACCTCCAGGTAATTGGGCTCTAGCTTCTTTACACTTTCTAGTCAGTATCCAAGGCAGCTATAGAATTATGTACAGAACAGGGTTCTGTGTAAACTACCACATGATGATTACAAAATTATTCATAAATGGGGGTGTATGTATGCTGGTGCATTGCGGACAAAAAAAATCAAACGAGGTAATAGCTTGTGTTTATAGCTTATAGCTGCCTAAATCAGCTAGTCATCTGAAGCCTTGGGACCCATGGGAACCCTATACAACCCTCTACAGGGCTCAGACTTAATGAAAAATATTATAATCATATATCTTCCACTGGCAATGGCAAATCTATACAAGACAAGCTATTACCACTAGTGATGCATTGGCTAGTTTTTTTTAATCAGTGAGGTCAAGATACTTCATTGCTTGTTGTTGGTAAATGAGAAACATTGTTTTATATACGTCTTTCATTAATACGTCTCTCATTAATAATGTGCAGAAGGAAAGACAAACACTTAATAACTGCAATAACAATAAAATAACAATAAACATGCATTGTCTCCCAATGAAGCTTTATCTTTATTTTTATATTTTAGCTTTATTTTGAATGCTTTATCAAATGTCCCATCACGTTCTATTCCCTATAGGGAGACTCGGTTCCAGAACTTTACCCTGATCCAGCTGAATGAGGTCTTTTCTCGTGGGCGTGGTCTAGAAGTGGGGGCCAGGGCTTGGAGACGGAGTCAGAATGTGCTGCTCTTTTTCTGTGATGTTGATATCTACTTCACCTCTGATTTCCTCAGCTCTTGCAGACTCAATGCAGAGCCTGGTGAGATTGGGACCATTTTTCACATGCTGAGACGTTTCCTTTTTTAATTTTTTTATTATAGTATTATATGAGGCTAAGATCATAGTGTGTTTCAGGTAAGAAGGTCTACTATCCAGTGCTATTCAGCCTATATAATCCTAACCTGGTCTACAAAAACCAGAACCATCTCCCGCCTTTTCAACAACAACTAGTAAGTCGAATCAATTGAAACAGTGTGAGAAAGTGAGTGAGGTCATAACAGACACAGGTTAGTGTGTGTTTTCGGCAGTGCCATTTATGTGTGTTCTTGCATTAGGTAATACGGAAGGACACAGGGTTCTGGAGAGACTTTGGGTTTGGAATGACCTGCCAGTATAGATCTGATTTCATCAACATTGGTAATGATACCCCCATCCAAAATCTTTTTAAAGTTATCTGTCCTCTAAACATAATCTCTCTTGACCTGTTACAATGCATGACAATCAAAATGAAACCAAATAGTGCTTCTGTGTTGGACTCTTTACATTTCTCCTGAAGGTGGTTTTGACCGCAGCATCAAAGGCTGGGGATTGGAGGATGTTCATCTGTACAGGAAGTACCTGCACAGTAAGCTCATGGTGATTCGCTCAACCACACACAACCTCTTCCACCTGTGGCATGAGAAGCACTGTTCAAATGAGTTACCCCCTGACAAGTACAAAATGTGTATGCAGACCAAAGCTATGAGTGAAGCCTCGCATGGACACCTGGGGGAGCTGTTCTTCAAACAAGAGATTGAGGCCCATCTGAACTCTCAGCAGTAAAATGCAGAATAATAGCAAAGCACACTGAAGATTTGTTTTTCATTTGTCAAAATAATATATACATGTATGCTTGTAATTGTATCTGTCGTGATTGTGTGCAATGTGTTTGCATGTGCAGATATGGTCCTAAACAGTCAAATATCAGGACAATAATTGTATTGTAAATATTGTTAACGCTGTATTTGAGACTCATTTAGATATGAAGGAATACATACACGTCGTATTAAAGAGTTGAATCAATTTCTTCTAATAACTTTGAGAAGTTATATCTAGCTGCGTTCTATGCCACACTGCTATACAAAACATATTTTCACATTGTGGGAAGGTTAGAATTGTAGGGTCGGTGACGTTACCCCGGAACTTTGAATGAAGCGCAATGGGTGGAGCAAGGAGAACATCGGGCGACGACTGTCGTAGAGCCAATGAAGGCATACGATAGGCCCTTTAATACCTGTCGAGATCTCGGTCAACTTCTCGTTCGCAAATCTGCCTGTGTCTGGCGAGTCTGAGTATGACGGAAAGTAACGGTACAAAAGAAGAAGCTGAAGAGTACGAAATTATAGGTTATGCAATTGTCTTGTAAAAAGGGTGAGAGGAAATGCGCAGTTTAAGGTTAGAAGTAGGCCTGATTTTATAGGCTGTACCTATACTGTAAATAGGCCTACTTATTAGTACATTAGTCCTAGTGAGCTACTTTGTTTCATTTTCTGCAGAAGAAGAGAGGCACGCTCGAACGTCAGGCGGTCTCTCATCTCTCAAAGTCAACGTCAACTCATCATTCGGGACACACATTCTTGACACAAAGACAACAGCCTGGAGACTGAACATGTTTGAGAAAGGAGGGATCCCTCTCGTCGTCCTTGACATTGCTTGTCTCATCCTTGGTATGTAGCTTACTTTTCTTCATTCTACTTATACATACACATCTGACTAGTTATCTTGACGTTCTTAAGGTACGTTTTAACAAAACAAAGAAAATCTAATTAATGCAACCTCTCTCTGTAAATACAAATAGTGATGGTAATCCACTTTAGGACAACAAATTCGGACAGCGTCACATGTTTAATGGGACCAATAATTGGTCAACTGAATAATGCTACTAAAGGTATCTTTCAACTTGATAGAGGCTAAATTGTATAGTCCTTGGACTCTTTTCGTATTCGGTATCAACTCAAATATAGACAATAACACAAAAGGATGTCCACTGTGTAGCCTGAATGGTACAGTATGTGTATGGTTATGTGTTGCACACATGTCGTTAAAATTTTGGTTATTGTATGGCAATTAAGATTATATTGTGATTGTTGAATGAAAATGGGTCATATCAATTTGTTTATCCACTGTTGTTTCAGGAAGTCCGTCCTGGATTTAGTTCAAGGGGAGTGCCAAATAGTTAGAGACTGGCCATAATTTAATTTCCATTTCCTACTCGCTGGGAGGGGCCTGAATAGTGGGATTAGGAATATGCATTCATTGCTGGGGCCTCAGTAAAGGAGTGCTCTAGGTGTGAAAACCCTATCAACAAATATGTACCTTTGTCATGATTATTAACTAGCTAATTAAAGTATCATATGCTACTGGATTGAGCATTGAGTCGTCAGACCATATTCTCCCAATGGTACATGCACTCTCGACTTTTTGTTTGAAGGACTAATTTGCCTAACCCAAGGTGTGTGACTGCCTGCTAAATAATTTAGCCCAAAAGGATATCTCACATAGTAGACTGGGGATATTGATCATTTTCTTATTGATCAGATTAGATTGAAACACTGCTACTCCTACTTATGTTCAAAGGTCAAAAAACATGTCTTGTAACATAATAAAACCATATAATGAAATGGGAAGCAGTCTAATATCAGTCTTGTGCAGAGAAGTACCTGGATGTCTTTTAAACTGCTTTGTTTCTTCCTGGTTTCAAACAGTTGCGCTCCCCTTTGCAATCCTCACCCCTCAACACAACCCATTCAAGCGGGGGTTCTTTTGTAATGATGAGTCCATCCGATATCCCATCAAAGATGACACCATCTCTTACCAGCTCCTGGGGGGAGTCATGATCCCCTTCACCTTGATCATTGTAAGAGTTAACAGTTTTTAAGTTGTCCATTCTAAATGCTATGATTATTATAAGTTATACTTTTAGCATACATTGTATTTCCCTGACTGGTTTGTTTTAAGGAGATTACGGAGCTTCCAGTGCTACCAATAGCCAGCAAATAAACTGATATTTTACGTATTTTACGTTTTTAGGTATTTTTAGTTCCCTGCTTATGTCTGTGGCTTTGTGTTTTACAGATAACATGTGGAGAGTGCCTTTCTGTCTACTTGAACCGTGTACCTACCAATTCATTGATATCAAACCCCTACGTGGCCTACATATACAAGGCTGTGGGTAGCTATCTTTTTGGGGCTGCTGCTAGCCAATCTTTAACAGACATTGCCAAGTATTCCATTGGCCGACTTCGGCCACACTTTCTAGCAGTTTGCCAACCGGTTTGGGACCGTATCAATTGCAAGGCTGGAGGATACATAGAGACCTTCACCTGCACAGGGGACAAGGACATGGTGGATGAGGCCAGGTGATGCTCTCCAGAGCTGCTATATATGTTGTCTAGCTTGATTTGTATTGGGAATTGTTGAGAAGCCGTGGAGCCGAAATGTTAATGTTAATGTTTTTATTTCACTGTAATTAAAATACTATCTTCCTAATTCCAACCTGTAGGGTTTCCTTTTACTCTGGGCATTCTTCGTTCTCCATGTATTGTATGCTGTTCCTAGTAGTAAGTATATGCAAGTGTTTAACCAGTGTTCATAGTAAAATACTTTCAAAGTATTCTTATGGGAATGCAATCTGTACTCCAAGCATCTTTTTAAAAAAAAAAATTCCGATTACACAAATCTATGTTGTGTTCCTTCTCCGTTTTAGCTTTACATCCAGGCAAGACTTAAAGCAGAGTGGGCACGGCTGGTTCGTCCCACCATACAGTTCTTCCTGATTGCAACTTCAGTGTATGTCGGGCTGTCGAGAGTGTCTGACTACAAACATCACTGGAGTGATGTGTTTGCTGGCTTACTGCAAGGCGCTATTGTAGCTGTTCTCACTGTAAGTTCTGCAGAGTTTTCATGACACATTCCTCAAGGGTATTGTTAGGTATAGATTTCAATCTAACTCTACATACTGATTAGACAAATTTGAGAGTTGAAAAATTTGAGGCTTCTTCTATGTGCTGGTTATACCTTTGTTTAGTGGCCTTGGTTTAATTAAGGTTTTTTTTCTCACTGCAGGTTTTCTTTGTATCAGACTTTTTCAAAAGACCTGTTGAGTCTGTGATAGCACAGGAGGATTCAACTGCCTTTCAAGAGGATAACTCCAATGAAAACCACTATGGAAGCACAGACTGAAGCTGCTGGCACCTGGACCAGACAAAAATTAGAAAGCTCTGTGTAAGCTTGATTCGCTAAGCCTTAGCTTACGATTTGTTTTTATTGCTCAAATGTCAAGCTCACAGTACACGATTTCTGATCGATTTGGACACAATTTTGCCATTGCCTACGAACTTGAAGCGTTGTGCACGAGGTTGACCTCAGGCACAACAATCGTTATCCCTTGCCATAGTGAACAATTTGGTTTCGGACACTCTTCCCCATGACCCGATGTGAAGTCTAGCATGTCCAAATGCTCCTTGTGTAGTGTGACACGCCCTGCAATGCCTTCCCAGAGGTTGACCCAAAGATTGCTCCTCTAAGCAGAGGGTGACGAAAATATTACAGAGTTGTGGCGAGAATACACCTGTATTTTTTTATGTTTCCAGTAGCTATCATAACATGTTTAAAAATGGTTAAAGGTTGGTGACAAATAGCTTAGGCAGTTCAGCATACTAGTGTCCCTTGCATTAACTGCCATAGGATAGCCAATGGACACTTTATCGTTGTTTTATATACTGTATATATATATTTTATATCCCCTTATTCCAATTTCTGTAATTGATCAATAAGACATGCATGATTACTTGAAATTATTCACTTACTGTCTCGTGACAAGACATTTCAAGGTTTTATGTGACTTATCTGGCACAGGCATCATCATGAAAGATCAGTTATCAGTGTAGTCTGAGCTTGGCATTTGGTACTGCATTTCTATGGCACTGCAGTGTTGGGACATTAGCCTAGCTGCCAGTGCAATATTTGTTGTTTCTTCAGTAATAAAAACAGATTCAGTCCCTAGGGCCAATGATGCTACCAAGGCTTCAGCTCTGAGACTTAGGGTCTGTCCCTTTTAAATAATTAATTTTTTTAGCAAGGCTATGGTCCAAGCTGGATGGCAAGAGTGGTGTCTAGTTTTATTTTGTGTAAGACTATTGCTATCATTTTATATATGAGTTTGTTTTTTTTAGCATAATGTCTAGATACAGAAGAAGCACGATTGACTTCTAACAGATTTGTACTTAAAAATGTCAGAATGGGCCTGCATATCACATGAAAGTCAGAGACTGAATTCAGAAATAAGGTTTGTTTCTGTTGATGCTGTTGCTGAAATAAGCTCAAAAGGTAATTGTCTCTGGTAGAAGGAGCTTGGAGATTGCACACTATACTGCATATATTTGTGTAGTTCCCAACCATTGCCAACTACTGCCTAGCCACAATTCGCCAAGAGAAGCAGCTTAATTAATAATGGCCATAATAACCAGCAATTCTGCACACATGCTGTATATTTTGTCTGCTACTTCTCTCTTTTACGCTACATTTCCTGTTTCATTACATAGATGTGGTGGTCAAGGGTGCTGAACCTTTCAGCAAAAACGTGGTGATTGTGAAAAGTGGGTTTGTTGTTTCAAACCAGTCAGTTGAGTTACCTCCAAGTACAGAAGCAATACTGTAAAACTGTATTCCTAAAGAAACCTTTGTTGAGCATAGGAGGGTCTATTAGTAACTGATCATTCAAATCCAATCTATACAAATTGCATTTAAAAACTGAATTACCTTGGTAAATACATGTTGTCATTGCTGGGACATTTTCATCTGTTTTAATGCAGTAGTAATTATTTACCTGTGAGTTTTTGCCAATCACTACTAATCAAGTTGTGTGGAGATTTGTAGGCTTTGCATTGAAAAGGATTGGATTGGTCTGCCTGGAAAGAGGTTAATGTCAATAGCAAGACATTAATTGATCGCAAGCTACAAATGGCAAGGATTATTAACAAATAACCTTTAATCCTATTACAGTCATGAGTAAACTAGGTTAAGGTGATTTTTCACAGTTTTTCACTGCACCTTTTAATCAGGTCAACCGCAATTTAGTTTCTAAGATGTCATATAGATTGGAAACATAACTTAAGAAAAAAAGGATTATTAAACTGGGGACGACAACTCTGCTGACCAGGCTGAGGCTACGATTTTACATTAATGTCAGGCCACTTAGTGTTGTTGAGCAGAACAATGTATTGCATTTAAGTAGCTTACTAGCCTGGAATCTGCAATCTGTAGGAGACAAATTCATTGAAAAGGGTAAATGTTATATTGTAAAAAACAGCTAACTTTTGTGCTGACACAAAATGGATACTTGATACTTGAACACAAAAGCTATCACAGTGGAATTTAAAGAGACAAGCTATCTTGGCCTGAAGTCTAATTTTAGCATTAACTCATAAATTACATAATTTCTAAACTATGTATGTACTAAAGCTAAGGATGGCAACACCACAATAGCCAATAGTAAATTGGGGGAACTTCCTGAGATAATTCAATCAGGTAATAGTGTTTTAAATTGACGTCTACTATGTGGGTACTGTTAGCATATTGTGAGAGGTCAGTTTTTCACAAAGTCAAATTGAAAAATGTGCCCTCCAAAAAGACAATACTAGACTATAATATACAATGAACTATGCTGATAGGATAGTTAAATTTTTTTATAATGGTATTCTATAATGATGCTTAGTATGATTCTATGGTTTGGTTAGAAACACAGTAGTGTCTGAAACTGGCTTGTTGGTGTTGGTATGTACAACACTCCAGTTGTCTGGGCCCAGACAATGGTCTGTATACAGAGAGCTTTTATTTTCTGTGTCACATGTTGCCCTCTCTCCGACCAGGCAGTGATGCTGCTTGTGATATAAGCTCATAATATAATTGACTCCAGTAAAAGAGCAAGGTGAATGCACAGTATTTTATAGATATTTGTAGAATTGTTCAAAACCACTCCCCAACCAGAATGCACCCAGGGAAGCAGCTTTAACAATACCAGCAATAAACAGCAATTCGGTATATACACATACATACACTGGCCGCTTTATTAGGTTCACCTGATCAACTGCTTGTTAACGCAAATATCTAATCAGCCGATCACATGGCAGCAACTCAATGCATTTAGGCATGTAGGCATGGTCAAGGCGATCTGGTGAGTTCAAACAGAGCATCAGAAAGGGGAAGAAAGGTGATTTAAATGACTTTGAACGTGGCATGGTT
>JAVQIZ010081380.1:0-21127 GCA_036023535.2 Galaxias brevipinnis
CTTTGTGTGTTGATATTTTTCCAGATAAACACCCTAGCCCCCCCCCCCCTCTCTCTCTCTCTCTCTCTCTCTCTCTCTCTCTCTCTCTCTCTCTCTCTCTCTCTCTCTCCTCCCCTCTCTCTCTCTCAGTGTGTGATCATCGGAGCAGGCCCATGCGGCCTGCGGATGGCTGTGGAGCTGGGACTGATGGGGGCACGGGTGGTGCTGCTGGAGAAGAGAGATGCCTTCTCCAGGAACAATGTTCTCCACCTCTGGCCATTCACAATCCAAGACCTCAGGGGCCTTGGTGCGAAGAAATTTTATGGGAAATTTTGTGCCGGTTCCATCGACCACATAAGTGAGTGTCCTGTCACCGCTGGAAGTCGTCCCCGCGAACCACACTGGACGTGTTATGACCCCCTGTGTTTCTCTTGCTGCAGGTATCAGGCAGCTACAGCTGATGTTGTTGAAGGTAGCTCTGCTGTTAGGGGTGGAGGTGCATGTCAATGTGGAATTCAAGGGACTGGTGGAGCCCCCCGTGGACCAGGAGAGCCAGAGTAAGACCCAATTAGTGTGTGTGTGGGTGTGTGGGTGGGTGTGTGTGTGTGTGTGTGTGTGTGTGTGTGTGTGTGTGCGCGTTTGTTTGTGTCAATCTCATGGATGTTCGGTTGTACGTTTATATGTCAGTCCACAATATGCCAGTATACTGTATAGGTTTTATTGATTTCTGGTTTGTCTTAGAGAGTTGGAGAATGCAGGTACACCCCAAGTCTCACCCTGTGAATCAGTTGGAGTTTGATGTCGTGATTGGAGCCGATGGTAGAAGGAACACACTGCCAGGTGAAAGCACTTACCACAACACCAGTACTTAACACATGGTTGGAACTCTCATTAGTGTAGAGAAACAAAATCAAGACTTTAAGATCAGCATATTATCTTTGTGTAAAATCAGGGTTCAGACGCAAGGAGTTCAGGGGAAAGCTGGCCATTGCCATCACTGCTAACTTTAAGAACAGGAACACCACAGCTGAGGCCAAAGTAGAGGAGATTAGTGGAGTGGCCTTCATCTTCAACCAAAGGTTCTTCCAGGAGCTACGCCAAGAAACTGGTCAGAGCTTTACAGTCTTTTATCAAATATTTATACACAAATAAAACATGTTAATTATGAAATATTTTAAAAGGTATTTCACCTAGTATTGCCACTAACTCACATGTAAGGATATATTGCATATCTTGATACATATTCTGTATATACTACATACTACTATATTTATGTACATAAATTATACTACATATCATGATCATTATTACTTTCATTCAAAAGCTAGTATAGTAGTATCAAATACCAATTCAATTGAATATAGGACTTTAAATCCCTAACCTTTATATTTCTGTGCTTGAATACACTCCACTTCCTCTAGGGATAGATTTGGAGAATATTGTCTACTATAAGGATGACACTCACTACTTTGTGATGACAGCCAAGAAGCAGAGCCTTCTGGAGAAAGGAGTCATACTACAGGTAACCACATGTTCACCAACACCTAAAACTACTGGTACAACTGAGATTGAAGTGTGGACTAAGAAAAACGGTTCACGCTGTCATCATCAGGACTATGCTGACACTGAGATGCTTCTGTCGCGAGGGAATGTAGACCAAAATGCATTACAGGAGTACGCCCGCGAGGCTGCCGACTTCTCCACCAATCACCAGCTTCCATCCCTGGACTTTGCTATAAACCACTACGGGCAGCCCGACGTTGCCATGTTTGACTTCACCTGCATGTATGCCTCTGAGAACGCTGCCCTGGTTCGCCAGAGATGGGGACACCAGCTACTGGTGACTCTAGTTGGAGATAGCCTCTTGGAGGTGAGCGAGAGGCAGGGAGCAAAGCAAGATAGAAGTTTGTTCTATGAGAGTAAATTTGTTGATGTGTTCTTGGTTATTTGTGTTTGTGTGTGGTTGTGTTTCAGCCTTTTTGGCCTATGGGGACTGGCATAGCACGAGGCTTTCTTGCAGCATTGGACTCAGCGTGGATGATCCGCAGCTGGGCTCATGGCAACACGCCTTTGGAAGTGCTGGCTGAGAGGTAAACACACTCACATAACCCCCCCCTCCACACACACACACACACACACACAAACAAATGCATACATAACAAACCTGCCAGCTCATCCCTCAAGAGATCTTACTTTGTCCTCTCTCTCGCTTTGTGTTTTTCAGAGAGGCTTTGTACCGTTTTCTTCCTCAGACCAATCCGGAGAACATGAACAAGAACATCAGTGTGTACACTGTGGACCCTGCTACCCGCTACCCTAACATTAACCCCCAACTCATCACCCCTGCCCAGGTACACATAAAACACAAACACATACAAGCACATGGTCACAAGCTCATGCATATGTAGATGTACTGTATATGGGTATCTATACAATGTATCCAAAAATAATAATATCGTAATAAATAGCTGTTAAATGGAGTAAAGGTAGTTGGGTGTATACAGTATGGTGTTCTTCTAGGTGAACCATCTGATCGACACAGGTAAAGATGGAGATGTTGGGCACGTTCCCCGTCCCCCCTCCTCCAGGCTACTACGACAGGGTGAGCTCAACTGAACATGTCCATTGCTACCATGCTGAGCAGAACTTTGAAACACAATGTACCCATTACTGCTGTGAAACCTGTATTTAGACACACTATTCATTAACTGTACTTTTTTTCCACCTGCTATTCTCCAGAGTCCTTCTCTCACTCTAATAAGCTGTTGAGCTGGTGCCAGGAACAGACACGGGGTTACCGTGGTGTTACCGTAAACGACCTTACCACTTCCTGGAAAAGTGGACTGGCCCTGTGTGCGCTCATTCACCACTACAGACCACATGTTATGTAAGGCATCAGCGTTTCACCTATGTGCATGTGTGTGATGGTTAGAGCCGGGGAAGGTGGATTTGATAGGATCAGCGTCATTCTCGGGTTATAGCCTGATTGGATCAATAAGTGGCATCAGCACTGTGTGTGTTTGTGTCTGGAATACTTCAGTGACTTTGACTCTCTGGAAGCAACTGAAGTGGAGGAAAATACCTGGCTGGGGATGGAGGTGGCAGAGGCGGAGTTTGGGATCTCTCCTGTGTTGACTGTAGAGGAGATGTCCTCTGTGGGCGAGCCAGACACTCTCAGCATGGTCATGTACCTCAGCCAATTCTACCAGCTTCTTAAGGACACTCTGCCACCTAGTGGTGAGACACACTCAAAACCCTTGGTCACACAGCAGTGGGAATACGGAATCTAATGTTTATATGTGAATTAATTTAATCTTTGACTCTAATATGACTGCAAATTACTTATAATTTCAGTAAAATGTTGTGTTTTCCCCTTTTTGGGAACTACACACGAAGCATGTGTATGATTTGCTTTTTCTCTGTTTTTGTTCTTCCCCCTTCCTCTTGACAACAGACTCTCAGTCCCAGAATCCAAGAGATGGTAGGGCTGGTCCGATCACTCCTGCATCTCTTCTGAATAGGCTGGGCTACAGTCCTTCTCGCAAACGCAACCCAAAGGTACCGGTCTATGATGCTGGTTAACCCTAACTTTGAATTGGAAGTTGTGTCTGTATTATTCTCATGACTGTACTTCCATCATAGGAGCAAAGAGATGCATGGGGGAAGAGGAGAAAGATTAGTCGAACCTGTCAGGATGTGGAGGAGGTGAGTAAAGGAGCAAGATAACTAATTGTTGTGGGATGTTATGGAAAACCAGATTGAAGTCGGTGCCACTTTGTGAAGCTTTTGGCGTGCAATAACACACACTCCTCAGGGTAGCAGGTGTTGTTTTCATTTCACATCCACAAATCCCCAGGATGTTGCGGAGAGGAGCCAAGACAACAAGACCCTAGAGGCCGGTTTTGTGGGCTCGTCCAGTCGTTCCAGGGTGCGACACATGGCCAACCAGTTCCAAGCCAAGTTGGAGGACACCTCCCTCAGCCACACCCTGTTGGCGGCAGCAGCACAACGCAGACAGGTCAATGAAGATGCTCATAAAGGCTCAACAGACAATGAGAAATTACATGTTGTGTCATCTTCGTTTAAAGTAACATTTTATTATGTGACCCAACATGCAGTCAGACGAGGAAGGAAATGTCGTGGACTGAATTTTAGAATTGTTTGCAGGCCTGTTTTGAGGCCAGTGTTTACTTTTCACAGAGTGATTGTGGCTCTGTGGTCTTGTTTTGACATAGCAGATTTACTGTAGTCGCCTTCACTAGTGCAGACACTAATATATATGGACCCTCGTATGTCCTGATGCCAAGTATGTGAAAGGTGACTTCCAGGTTCAGGGATGTAAGAGTTAATGATTATACCAGATTAACAGCTCTGTGGTGGGCCTCTGGAACACACTCTGGGCTATGACCAGTGCCTAGGTTAATACAGGATTAACCATAGCTGAATCAGTAGGTGATAATTGTAGTGACACTAAGGCGAGGCTGGGAATGAACTGCAATAGTAAATGTAGACATAATTGATCTCTTCAATCGTAACTCCCTATGTTGACCACCAGGGGGACTCTTTGCCCAATTTACCTGCTCCTCCAGCTTGTCCAGGCCCCCAGGCTAGGGCAGAGTCAGTGACCCCCTCTCCCGGCCTCACCTGGAGACCGGTAAACACATTAGACTCCCCTTCCCTGTAGCCCTGACTGTTTAGATCACCTTAGATCTGCACCAGCCTCTGTTACCACAGAGTTTAGCTGGTTAGCTAGCGGCTAGATCCCTTTGCTCAGCCAACTTGGTCCCGTATTATTTCTGTACACATGATGCATTTCTTGACTTGTCCTGCTTTTTCAGAAAAAGCGAACAGCACAACAGGAGCAGTTGAGTTTCCGCTTCAAGGAGAAGGTCAAATCCCAAACTCTTCCCAGCAGGGGGGAGCAGGTATGCCAACCCGGTGTTGGTAGTAGAGAGGTGAAAACAAGCTAAACATCCCGGTTGTTCTTCGCTGTAGACTCCCAGGACCCACGTCCTCTTCCCTCCACTGTAGATTGTGGTTGTGTTGTATGCCTGTGATAATTCTAAAGGTTCTCATGGGCCGCAAATAAAACTTATTTTATTTCTGAACCCAAAGGGGTAGATCACGATGGATTGGCTCCTTGGTAAATTCTCTGTTGAAGGCCCATCCTGACTAGAGCCAGTGGTTCATAAACTTCAGTGTGGATATGAATAGACTGGCGATGGTAATGCAGTATTTGATCAAAAGGCCTGGGGACAGTGTTAATGATGCTTTACATTCGAATGTAGTTTCAAGCGCTAGCTTTGACCGAGGTCACAAATCCTTTCTGTTGATTTTTTGGTCGGCGTGATTTTATTTGGGTAACTCCCTGCCGGGCATTATGCGGCATGTGACAACGCTCCAACTGAAACTGTCCTTTGAGCTTAGAGAGCATGCTGGAACACCAAAGAAGGCCATCAATGAGACAATTAACAATGGGATTCCACTGACTTACAAGTGCTGCTTTCAAAATCAATTTACTTAGCATATAGAATCCAGCTAAGTTCCATTACAAGCAGCATTAAGTTATTATGACCACATCATTCAAAAAAACTAATGACTTCAGAAGTTTGTGTTATTGTCTCTGGAGGTTTTCAGTAAACCTACATTGATTTATTATTTACCGACTGTATATTATTAAAACACGAGAGTTCTTTTCTTAAAACATTTGTCGCAATTATAGGTGCAGTATTCTTGTATTCTTCTGACAGCATTTCCCATCTCCCTTTTGTTCCTTGTCCTGTCTACCTCTTGTTTGTCTGTCTATCCATCTTCTTAATTGGTGCCTTAAATAGAAGTATGTTAAGATGTACACAGGGGGAGTAAGCGCATTGACTGAACAGATAGTCAATCAGCTTCACAGTCAGGAGGAACCCAAAGAAGTCCCTGACAAGGGAGAACCGGTGAGAGCACAGAGTGGTACAATGAACTAAATGCCTTGAGAACCTTTCTACCTGAAAACTGAACTGTAAATCACAACACCACTGTCCTGTGTCAATATACTCCTACGGATCAAATAGAGATGCCGTTTGATGTCTGCAAGCCGTGCTTTTTCCTCTCTTTCTATCTCACCCGCCATCGCTATCTTTCCCTGTCAGGCTGTCCGGTCACTGATAGTAGGGCCGAGTGGAGCCAGCGACGTGTGTTTCTTCTGCCATAAGCGTGTGTACGTGATGGAAAGGCTCAGTGCTGAGGGCCTGTTCTTCCACCGCAGCTGTTTCCAGTGTGACTACTGCAGCAGCACCCTCCGTGTGGCCTCCTATGCCTACGATGCCCCACGCGGTAAGCAGCCCCCCGCGAGACAGAAGGACTGACATAGGTAGAAGGGAAGTAAAGGGTTGGAGGGCAAACAAATGAATGACAGCATAAGATAATAGCTAGCTTCTAAAAGGTTCAAACCACTGTCTTCTCTACAGTAGATAGTCATAGCGGGGTCAGTAACTTGACAGTGACACTTTATCAGTGTGATTTCAGACTGATCACTTATCTGCCTGCGGGGCTCAGGGATGAAGCCGCATGACCACTACAAGAGGTTTACTGGTGTCACCAGACCAGTTGAAGTGTATGTGTGTGTATTTGTGTATCAACATTAACTGCAGTTTGTCTTTTTACCATAAACCCTGAGGCTCTTTGGCACATTGGTCATTTATCTTATGGCTGTGTGTGATAGTGACAAACAGAGGCTGCATTGTGTCTGGATTGCAATGTGCTGTGCATATGCGATGGGTGGAGGGAGGCACAGATACAAAAGTGTTTTTGTATCCGTTCAGTCCTCTCTGTTCTGTAAATTGTATTTAAATTCTGGAGCCAATCAGAGACGCAGATTTCAGAACAACAAAGGTTTTAAACACAAGGCGGGAGAGTGTGTGGGGGGCGTGCCTGTGCGAGCACTGTAAGCTATATAAACACAAAATGCTGAAGATAGGTTACAAATTCATTGAAGACACTTTGTGAGAACTACTTTTCTATATTGCAGGCCTATTTTGTTTCCATATGGAAGATTCACTCTGTAAGATATTTGTCTATTTGACCTGCCTCTTGAATCTATTATTACAGTAGGGTAGTAAACAATTCAGGGCAATAGATAATTCTCCTAGCTTCACTGAAATGCAGTCTATTTTTAGATGAGCATGTGGTTTTGACTGTTTCTTTCCATCCAACTCAGTACGGTAGCTCTGCTTTGAGAAATGGCTGTGTTGCATTTGATGCTCCATCCTGAAGCGATGGTGTAGATTTGCTTGTCTGTGTGAGGAAGGAATGCGCTGCAGTGTTGGGTTCTGAAGGCTTGGCTCTGTGCCCCTGCAGGGAGGTTCTACTGCCAGCAGCACTATGGCCAGCGGCTGAGTGGGGGTCTGGCCCAAAGGAAGCGGCCAGCCCACCATACCTCCGTCACCTCCTCAGATCGGATGGTGTCACAGAGGGACTCCCTGGTAATGAATACTCCTATAACACAATAAGTGGTGGATGCTGGCTCATTTGCATGGGTTGCGTTTGACAGGTATTAAGTCTCTCCGATTTTCTCCGAAGGCATCCCTCGCCTCCTCTGTACACTCCTACTCCTCTTTGGAAACTCTGATCTCGGGAGCCGATCGCAGATCCTCAGGTGAGCAGGCCGACAGACAAGACTAACTTGCAGCACTTCTATAAATACATGTGTTTGCATGTGACAAATGGGCCGACGTGGTTTCTTAAACGACACAATCACTGTTGGCTTTAGTGTGTGCGGTTGGGTGTGCGTGCACGCTTGTGTGCATGTGGGCCTGCATGTGTATGTATGTTCTCAGCTGCGTCTCTGATTGAGAGGGAGTCAGGGCTGGCTAAGAGGCTACGTGTGACACCGGAGAGGATCGAGTTGGAGAACTACCGCGTGGGTGTGGGAAGCCTGGAGTGGGAGCTGCCGGAGGAGCCAGAGATGGTGCCTGAGGAAACACTGGCCAACTACAACCTTAGTCTGCTGGAGAAGACCCACGAGGGATCTAGGTAAGAAATGCATACATTCCTCTCTTTCTCCCACTCTAAGTCGCTCTCTCTCTTTCTCTCACGCTCTCTATTACAATATCTGTCTTTTTGCTTATTACACCAATTCTACTTTTCTTGCCTGTCCAACCACATCTCTTCATCGTCTGCAGTTCGGAGTCGGAGGAAGAAGAAGGCCATCGTCACTCTGAGCAGGCCAAAGCCTCCTGGAGGAAGGCCATGGAACTACATGCCCAGCTGAGAGGAGAGAGTGAGGACGAAGGAGGAAGAGAGGAGGAAGGGGAACTTGATGAAAATGATGAAGATGAAGGAGAGGAAGAGAATGAATTGCTGTCCAGTGATGGTAAGAGTACCCCATGCTGATGTGCTTTGTTTTGCTTTATGCAATGTTTTGTTGTATGCTTAGATCCACCTATAACTTTGTAGCTCCTTTCCTGTACTATATATTGTTCTAATGAGTCTTTTAAACCCCGTTGGTTTATATATTTGCATCGTTACATTCTTGTCCACTGCGCTTACTGTCTGTTGTTTTTTTGTGCCTGTGTGTGTGTGCGTGTGTATATGTGTATGCATATGTGTGTGTGTTTGTTTGGGAGATGCCTCCCCCTACTGGTAGAAGGGGAGTATTGCCCCTGGGAGAGGGAGCGTTCCTTAGGCTTCAGTCTCATTATTGAGGAGGATACAGGTAGCGGTCATGCAGTGTAGAAGGCTAACAAAATCCATTTCATATTTCATATTCTAAACACCATCTAAAATATTGGCTTGTTGTTACTTTGGTTCCTTTTGTTTGTCATCTAATGAATGCTTTGATTTGATTTGCCACTAATTGTTCTTTACTACATTATACTGAGGTGTATTCAAAATAAATATTATTTTGTACTCAAATTTCCTCATCATCACAGTTCTTGCTAAAACATAAAGTCTAGATTATTTGAATCTTATATGTTTAATAGCCATATTATCACAATTGATATCATACTTTTTCCCCTGTCCCTCCCCCCTCCTCACTTATTCATACTACCTCTTTCAGAAGAGGAGTTATCCCATCATCCACTATCAGTTAACCTTATCCAGCCCTCCTGCAACTTCCACATGTCCAGCCCACATTCCCCTGAAGTACACTTGCCTGACTCGACCACACCAGACACAACAACGCTGGACACACTCACAGAAGACACACACCGACTCCCTATGACCAAAACCTCTGTACTGACCACCCAAACCATTACCCCCTGCTACACCCCCACTCACAGCACCACCCCTACCTCAACCACCTCAGACACCCCCAGCCACACCTCCTCTGCTGTCCTCCCCGATTGCGTCTTCTCAGTCTTCACTTCCCCTAGCTCCTCCACCACCTCCGGCTGCTCCCCCGAGATGGAGACGGAGAAGAGGGACAAGATGGAGAGTCGTGAGCCCAGCAGCAGCTCAGGTGTGGGGGTGAACAGCGGCTCCGCCACGTCGGACTCTACCGCACAGTCCACCCCCTCCAGCCCTCCCCAGGCACAGCCCTTCACAGTCTGGGAGAGACAGGCCAGTCCAGAAAAGGAGAAAGCTGCGAAGGCTGCTAGTGTGCCTCATAGATTTGCCCTCCATCTTGCCCCAGTTCCTTTGGTTCCTGATGTTCTGGTGCAGACTAGTACAACTCCCGCCCGGGGTTCTTTTGGGGAGTCCCTAGGTGACCAGGCTGATCTGGGCGCTCCACTTGGGGACGTCTGCTCCGACCAAATACCTTTTCGGCTGGACCGTGACCAGAGATCCAGTACTGAGAGCGAGAGAGAGAATAAGCAGCAGATGGAGAGCAAGAAGGAGGTTGAGAAGGGTGCTCTGTGTGCGGAGCGGGAGGATATGGCTACCTCTCCAAGTGCAGCAAAGAGCAAGGGTAGTTTTGGCCTGAGCCCTCGTAAGCTCACAGAGAGCCTTGCGGAGAGCCTGCCGCCTCGGCTACTCACACCCATGCAGGGCTCCCTTTTCCCCCACCTAAAGGGCCCCAGGGACACACAGCCCCTCCACCAGAGTGTGCGTGAGCGGGGCACAGGTGCCAGTGGAGCCAGGAGCATTTGGAAGGCCGTCTTCTCTGGCCACAAGAAGGAGAGGAAAAAGAGGGACGGGACACTCCCAAGCAAGACTGCTGGTCCAGTCCCAGCAGAACAGGAGAGGAAAAGAGCTGTCAAACCACGACGTGACACTGGTAACACACACACGCACACACACACACGCACGCACACACACACACACACACACACATATACACACACACACACACACAGACATACACACACACACATACACATTTTCAAATACAGTGGTAGTATGGTTCATTATATAATTCTAATGTGACATGTTAATTGAGATGCCATTAGACCATGACATGATATGTCTCTTTGTTAAAGAAGGCTGGAGCTGGAGAGAGGACTCAGAGCTGGCCGGCTCAATTATTGTGCAAAGATGTTCCCTGAGCCCTCAAACCAACGTAAGTCCCAACCCCCCGCCCCCCTCCCCCTCCCACCAGATGTTAGACCAGCATAGAATTGTAGCTGATCTTAGCTGTGCAACATAACAGTACATGTGCCAACTTCACAGCTTCAAACATGGCCTGTGCTTGGTGGTGGGTTAACTATCCTACTATGGGGGAATTTGTTTTAGCTGCGTCTGGAAATGTTTGACCTAGCATCAAAACTCCAGAAGGTTTCTATAAAAGAGGAAGAGGAACATGAAGAGAAAAAGCAGGAAGAAGAGGAGGTATAATGTGGCTGTGTTAGAACATAAGTGGAAAACCAGTTCCTCTTAACTAGTGTTGGTTACATTAACCCTAAACCTTAGTTACATAATTGTCCCTGAGGTGAATGTGTATGTTGTCTTCAGAGTAGTTCATGCGACTTTCTAGAACCATTTCAAAGTGACTGTGTAACAAAAATAACAAAATACTACCCTTTAGATGAGATGTTTTTGTACATGTTCAGGACACATGATTGTGTAAAAGGCATGTTGTTTGGTATTTTTGTTTTGCGTGAAATAATGTGCAATTTTTGTTATGGCTAAATTAATTATGCTTATTATTTTTTTTTTCAAAGAATGCATATGTGCCTCATGCCCTGGCTTTTAAGAGGGCCTATGCAATTCAGGTAGAGTGGACACATTTTGAAAAATGAAGTGCATTTATAGATGTTTCCAATGTTGTTACTTTGTTTCAATACGGCATTAGTAAGCATTTCTGTTTTATAGATGGTTCAGTGTTGTCATCCATATCTGTGTATGTTTTGTTATCCATATCTATGTAGAATGTGTTAATCTACAGTCAATGTTTCGACACACTTTCCCATTGAAGTGAATGGGAACGGGTGTCCATACTTTTGACTGGTACTTTATGTGTAAATGTGTGAATCTATGTGTAAACTGCAACCTTTCCTGCAGAAACGCGGTTCGAAAGAGAAAGCAAAGGATTCTGGACAAGAGTCCTCATGTCCCACTGAGGCGTTGAGAGTGACTTTGAGTCGGAAAGAGGCCTCCAACCTCAGTGTCCCCGAATCCCTGTTCCAAAGGAGCGCTGAGGAGGAGGAGCTGGACCGGAGGATAACGCGGCAGGTCCAGAGGGCCGCACGCCAGCAGGCCAAACAGGAGCAGCTCAAGAGGCTGCACAGAGCCCAGGTGAGACAGGAAGAAAAGCTCACAGGTACACATCCTTATGGGTGTCCATGTGTACAATGTATGTCTGATCTATGAGGGTGTGTGTGTACTTGTGTGTGTTTTAGACCATCCAGAGACAGCTGGAACAGGTGGAGGAGAAGCAGAGGCAGCTGGAGGAGAAGGGTGTGGCAGTGGAAAAAGCTCTGAGAGGGGAAGCAGGTAAAAACAAATGCTACCAGCCTCTGGGTCAACTTCTAAGGTACTATCAGGCTGCGTGCTGACTCAGGCCTTTTCGTTCTCTTTGTTGCCAGACTACTGGGGAGACTGTGAGGACAGTGAAGAGCCAGACGTACACCTTGGAGGTTTGTACTCCACATCAAACTTCACTGAACCCAAACAGCAGCTTCCCACTGGACTCTAAACAGCGGTTTGCAGGCACTGAATATTTATTCATCCATCCTTCTCTTCCCCCCATTATTTCTCGCCATAGGGATGGGTATGCAGGACGACCCTGCTCTGATGCAGCAGTGGTTCAGGCTGGTGCAGCAGAAGAACACTCTGATGCGCTACGAGTCGGAGCTCATGATATTGTGAGTATCAGACTGCTGACCACATGACTACGTGTCTGATGTCAGAGGTGCCTGATTCCAGCGAGAGGACTGGATAGAAACAAATGTTACATTGTTGCATCTGTCCCCTTAGCGCTCGGGAACTGGAGCTGGAGGACAGACAGAGCCGCCTTCAGCAGGAGCTTAGGGAGAGGATGGCAGTGGATGGTAATCAGCCAAGCACACACACCCCATTGTTTTTTAAGCACACGCTCACTCTTTAATGCACGAAGCATGTGAACGTTCACACATTTTTCTTTCCATCTGACAGACCACCTGAAGAAGGAGGAGGAGCTGGAGGAGGAGCGTCTAATCCTGGGGGAGATGTTGGAGGTGGTGGAGCAGAGGAATGCTCTGGTATGTCTTCTGGAGGAGCAGCGTCTGCAGGAGCGCCAGGAGGACAGAGACCTGGAGGGGGTCATGCTGTCTCGAGGCCTGGGTCTGCACTGGGCCTAAGCTGCACCCGGACTCTCACTTAACTGGGCCTGAATGGTCTTTGTTGTTACTATAAGCTTGGGCCCATGCTGATCTTCTGTCTGGGCACAGTACCTTTATTTGCCTTGTGAAAACACTTCTTTCTTCCACATACTGCCATGAGAAGGATAGCTGGTGCCTGAGAATCTTAATTGAAGATAGTCTACCTTACCTGTACTACAGTATTATGTATATCCTTATTGTTCAAGTCATTTGTATATGCTTTTACTCTCATCATGCAACTATAATGTCAACGACTAAACACAACGGTCGCTATAGAACGCTGGACTTATTAGCCCTTTCTGGGTTACTAACCCTTTTTGGGGTTTCTATACTCACCTGTTGAAGAGAAGTATACAGAAATGATTAGTGACACTTGGGGAAGATGTTTTCTATAAAATCTAAATATGGAAGCGATTGAACTTGAACTAAAGCAAGATTTCAGTGAGATCAAGGAACCTCAAACCACCCTTCGCCTGACACCATATGTAACTAATCATCATGCACCTGTCTTCTGAATATATCACACCTGTGTACTGTGCACAGACGTTTCAGTGAATATGCATGTCAAATTTGCTCAAGCTTTCTAATCATGTTTTATTGGATGCACGGTTTTAATAAAGCTATTCAGATTTTGATCCAAAACACGTGTTTGCAAACTACTCAAAACAAAAATGTCAATTGCAGTTTTTGAAGACCTTTTTTTATTTTCCATTGTATGGTTGTTGTTTACAGAGCTGACATTGTATGATTTGAAGGATGATTCTAACAAAACCTTGTGCAGACCCACTGGATTTGACGGGTAAAACTAAAACTTGCCTGAAATGTATTTTAATAAGAAAAAACAGGTATCCTTGCCCTGAGATGTCATGATTTAATAAACATACCCACCAAAAAAATAATACGAGCCAGTTTATAAACACATCCCCGTTTAGATGTTTAGAGGGCAGAGTCCTGGCCTCTGTCCACCTTCAGGTCCTTGGCGACCAAGTTGGCCGTTACCGGGTGCATGGCAGCCCGGTGAGCAAGGAACACTCGCACCGCCTCGTCCCGGAACTTATCAAAGTTATATACCTCTCTGAAACGAAGAGACAGAAACATAGCTTAGACGAGTGTTTGGAATCTACGGAAGTAACATTAAAAGCTGGAATGCTTCTGCAGGACACAGTTGCTGGCACATGCCTGAAGAGCGGCCGTGTGAATTTCATCCTTCCCTGATCCGTCGCCATTTTCAGTGCCAAAGGAACGGCATCCTCCCACTTGGACTTCACGCATAGCCGAAGCCATCTTAGGAAAACAATGACAATGCGTGAGCAAATAAGTGCATGCACACGCACACGACCTGCAGGCTCACAAACACAGGCCAAGGCTCACCTGGCACGGATCTCAGCGTTGTTGTAGCTGTTGAGCTTGTACACTTCCTGCATCTTCTTCACGTGACTCAAAGGGAAGAGTTCCTGAAAGGTAGAAGACACCCAATTAGTGTTCTAGGAAATATTATTTGAATAAGACCCAAATATGGGGGATGGGAAAGAGGACAGATATGCCTTATTTTACCTCCTGCAAGAGAACTGACATGAAGTTAATGAGCTGATGGGAGGAGAGAGTCTTCACATCTGCTTCGGTAAAACCACACAGGGTCTCTTCTTTAGCCTGGACACAAGAAAAAGAAAAAAAACAGTCAACGTCATGTACCCTGTATACATTTTACGGCTTCATCGGTTGTAGTAGTAGAAAGGTCGTCCTTACCTTCACCCATCTCCGGCATAGGGCATTGCATGCGTCTGCCATAGTGGTGTCATAGCTAGGGGAACACACAAGTGGGTAAGTACCAATAAGAAGACATCAGAGGTGACACGTCAACATGTAGAGATCCATTCTGTATACAGTAAGTCACACTGTGAACTCACTGGGGTTTGTAAGGAGGCATCCCAGGAGTGTGCATCCAGCCATTCCAGTCCACCTTGTTGAGAATGTCAACCTAGTCAGGCAAGAGAGGACGAGGGAAAAAGGAAATAATCTTACAGATGGGCAACTCTTGCTTGCTTCTTTCAATTATGAACCATTCTCATAGAGAATCTGTGAATCTGTGAGATTGTGAAGTGCACCTTGTCTTTGAAGTAGGTGAACAGGTAGTCCTTCCACTCTTCAGTGGTGACGCTGCTGTAGGCGAACATCTGGATATAGGACTTGACAAACGCCATGAACACCTCTGCAAGAAACAAATGCTGGGTCAAAAAAAATATATAACATATCTATATTTAGATTGAGGTACATTGAAATGTTTATCTTTTTTTTATTTTTTTTACAAATTGGTGAGTGTGTGCATGTCTGTGGTCTTACCTGGGCCACCCATGAGTTCTTCAAGGTGGTAAAGCAGAGCAAAACCCTTCTCATAGGGCACTGAGGAGAAGGCATCATCTGTGTCAACCTCATGCAGGTTGGGTACCAGGTTAGTCAAGGGGTTGTTGGCTCCAAATGTGTTCACCTAGGTGACCGGGAAAACAGCGGCACTCTCCGATTACAAATACCCATAAGGATTTACACAATATCCAAAAATGCACCATTAAGCTAGGAAAAGTTTGAAACGCATTCCTCCATTTGTATTCGATGTTAACATGCGTGTTCTTACCGAATCCTGCAGCTCCTTCCAGCCCCCAATGGCTGTGAACTGTCTGAATTGCTCACTCTCCATACACCTGCCAATCATTCGCTCTAGGTAGACCGTGTGACCCTCGTTCAACCTGTCAGCGTTTTAATTATCAGGAGTGAAGGCAATAGAATGTGCAAGGACACAGATAATGGCTTTTATCAGTGGCTTACCAGAAGTGTTCCCAAGTCTTGTTGGTTACCAGGTTGCCTGTCCAGCTGTGAGAGATCTCATGAGCTATGACCTGTCGAGATGTACAACACAAACAGCTGTACAAATAATCTAGATCAATCAAAATAATAAAATAAAAACTGATCGCAAATTACTTTAGATACAACCATTCAATTTATTTAAAGCATCAGTGTTAACAATAATCTTTCATCATATCGATACAAAAGAATGGCTTGCTTACACCCGCCAAAGATTTATCTCCAGCCTGCAAGGTAGGAAACAAATGTTACCATTAAGGACAATTTTGAAAATAATTGGCCACACTTCTTTTTATCCGAGATCTGTTATGCGTGTATGTGTGTGGTTGACGTGTCCTTCATCCTTTACCAGCAAGGTGGGGGTGGCAAAGGTGAGACAGGGGTTCTCCATGCCCCCATAGGGGAAGGAGGGGGGAAGGACCAGGATGTCATAATGGCCCCAGACGTATGGCCCAGCCAGATCCTCTGCAATCTGCAACATGGTCTCTGTCTGACAGAGAAATACAAATATGAAAGTACATTTAAAGCCACTATAGGCAACTTTTTTGTATTAACGTATGATCAGTACCTTTCTACAGTTTTCACATTTTAATGTCTATGGGACAATGAAAAAATCACCGTTCAGATCAGTCCTCTTGAAGTCTCAATATTATATATAAAAGGTTAGGCCAGGCGTGATCTCCAGCGAAACTGTGACAATTTGCTTTACAGCACAAGGAAGTGCGTCACTAAATCAGGAAGCAATGCCCACACTTGGAGTCTAGTTGTTGATCATGCTAGCGATATGTAGTGACCACGAGCATTCTGCACGTCTTCTTTGTGACGATAATGTTATATTTATTATAGACTTACTTCTGAGAACTCAAATGCTGCCTTGTCCACAAACTCTGTCTCGGACCACACACGAGACCTGGGCCCGATATCCCTTGTAAAGTAGAAAACATATTTTACAGTTTATAGCGATAATAGAACTTATGTTACATTTTATTATGATAACCGAACGTAGCTTACAGTTTAAGTATATCAATCTCCTGTGACTTTTTATTATCTAATTGATGGAATAGTTGTGCGTGATTGTACCTGCTCTCCAAAGCCCCCACTACAATGGCAATGAGGTATGATGGCATGGGCACCTGGGAGGGGTACAAAATACAAAGATAAAGTGTAAACAGAGCAATAAAGCCCTTCTCTTAACAACAGCCATATGACTCCATTAACTAGGTTATAAAACTTTAACACGGAAGGGATCACCCGATTTATCAATCCTTACACTATATCTGCCAGTCATTATCAGCTGCTTAGCACAAGTACTGCCAGATACCATAAGGAAGATGGAAGCGTGGGTGCAAAAAGCAATAGACATAGTTAAAAGACAGAGTGGCACGAGTGAAAGAGACATGATTGACTGACTGGTTGTCTGAAACGGTAGATAATTCGGCTGCTGTCTTGGGGGTCAGACTCCTGTCCGTCACGAACGGCACTCATTAATGCAACCAGCTCTTTAGGGACTGAGACCTACATCAAACATACATGGACACAAGGGGAAAACTGGTTTACATACTATACGATTCAAACACAGGCATGGATGTGTCTATGGCTGTGTATGGCAGTCTTGTTTTACCTGAGCATAATAGCTATGCTTCACAGACGGGCTGTCCTGACAGGGGACCATGCTCCTGCAGTGGGTGGCCTAGGTGGAATTGCGCAAAATAGTTAGTCCCATCTCTTGCTTTCTATACCTGGTCTATTGTTCTGATCAAGAGGTGGCACTCATTTTCTAATGGCATAATGTAGGTGATTGAATGTTAAAGCATCAGACCAACAACTGGAAGGTACCCTGATGGATCCCAGGTAGAGACAATACCTAACTGTCAGTGTCTTTGCACAAAACATTTAACTTTTTTCTGCTTCCAAGAGGCTACCCTTCCTCTCTCACCTGTATAAGCATACCAGGCAAGGTAAGTGAAAAGACTTACTCCCGATTACTCAATTGTGTATTGCGCAAAGTGCTGTTAACAATATTTATGATCAACACCATCGTTAGTGCTTCATTGCAAAAGTAAAGCAAATGGGCAAAGCTTTCTTACAGAGCTTATCTGATTAACACTAGACTAGACATTTGGCAAGTCGAAAGGAGGCATGGTTGGTAAACGCTATTTGGAGTAAAATATAGGGGATGTGGGTAAAAAAAAACATAGAAATGTCAGTAGTTGTACAAAGTTTTGTAACCAAACTGCAGCAAATTAACAAATGGAGGATTACATGGTGACTATTTCTTAAAAGGGAAGTAATTTCGACAGACTACAATGGCTTGAAGAAAAAAAAATTCCTTGCACATATTTTGTTACCACATGTTCTTTTGTGCAATTTTCATTAAGAAAGAAGAAGAAGAAGAAGTAAAAGAAAATCTATGAAAAACAGAGGGGAGCTACCTGGCACTGGCTGAAGAGGTAGGGGTGCTTCTTCCCGGCAGTTTGTTCAGGAGTTAGCCACTGCAGAGCAGAAGCACTTGGGGAGGTTTCATAAGTTACCTCCACTATCACATGTTGGCCCCTAGAAACAGGCAAACCAGCAAATGATGTCAGTACTCTAATTGTTCTGTGTATTCACCGTTTCCTCTTTTCTACCATTGTTCGCCACTGGTTTATTTCAGAATAGATCGGAGTTTACCTGGAGAGTTCAAAGGGCAAGGTGATCTCCAGAGGGGTCCCCATGAAGCTGTGCTTGGGTCCCATGACAAACTTTGCAGCCTGTCCATTAGCTGTTACTTTGGAGATCTTTAAATCCTTGGTATCTAACGTCTTAAAACGGGAAAAGGGATATAAACAGATGAAGTTATCGGAAAATAGTTGGGGCCCCAACTGTTTCACGTCTGAGGAAAATGTCTAGCAAGTCTGGCTACAACTTTTCGAAAACCAGAACTTCTTATAGAATGGATTGCACTGTAAAAACATATTGCAGTATTCTACCTGGCTTATAACTTAACTAGCTGAACTAAGTAGCTAAACACTTTCTAGTTGCTTTAGTAAAAAGGGCTGTAAATCTTACTATTCTAGATTCCTGTGCCCTGATAAAAAGTCATGCAACTGCAGTTCCAGCTCAATCTTAGTTATCAAAGTCCAACATAGGCTTGGCTTGAAGGAATATCGGCAAGGTCTGGTTATTAAGAAAACTAAAGACAAGATAGACCTATATGAAGAGGTTACTGCAGACTTTAAAAAAAACTAGGCAGCTACTAGTTGATAAAAATACGATTTAAAGCGACACGGATTTGTATTTTACTCCAGTTAATTGGTCAACTCTATTTTAGCTGATGCTAAATACAAACAGCAGTTTAATGACACTGTGAGTGTTAAACAGAGAATGGTAATGATATCATTCATCATGTGTCTATTTGACCAAATCTTTATTTCGATTGATAGTTTGAGACTGAGACTGAGAGAATGAATGAGTTTGGCTAGCTTGCCGTCGGCTATGCCTATATGTGCAGTTGATCAAGCTGTAATGTTACTTTACCAAAGAAGAGAAACGATCCTCCAGAACTTCGATGGTGAGAGCGACTTTCGCTTTGAGAACATGACTGTCAAAATCAACATAGTAAGAGAGATTCAAGTGCTTGGTAAGGCACTTGGTCAAGGAGGAGCAAGAGCAGGGATCTGACACTGAAGCCATGGTCGTATCTTGGAATACGAAGCGCGCAACGGACCTGCTGCCTTTCTACTTGACTGTGCAGCCTGAATGCATTGTGGTGCTTGTAGTTTGTATGATACCGACAAATTACACAAAAAACTACATATACCAAAACTAAATTAAAAATGTTTGATTTTGTTTCGCTGGAGGGCGCCAAAGAACTTCAACTAACTGATTGCCAGATGGATTTTCGTGGAATTACAGTTGACATACCACTAACAAAAATGAGTAAATGTGCCCCTGAGTAGGTATGGACCCTTTTGAAAACTCCGTATCCGATAATGAGGATCCAGCGAAAAATAGAGACTCCCGGATCTCATGGGCCCGATTTTCATCGTGGCTTGAGTGTGTATGCGTTGTTACTTTCGACCTCGAGCTCGGACAAGCCATAGAGGTACTGTCGACTCTGCGATGTTAGCTTAGCTTACTGCAGCATATTGCTGCTCCTTGAAATGTATGACGAGTAGGCTAAATGCTTTATAACTACTGTGCACCATCCGAAAAATAAATACCTAAATACTTCTCGGTCTCTATCCGACAAGTCCTGGAAAAAACGTTATTATTATGTTTTGTCTTTCATCGTTTCAGCTGGTGTATCCACATGATGTCAAACTCACTGAGAAGGAGGTAAATAAACTATAGGATAGGCGGTCACTTTCTTCAATGTCAGCGATCAATCGGATAATATTGATAGTTTGATCTTCTCAATATTGTTTGTAGAAAACCAGCATATGCTACCTCTCCTTCCCTGACTCTTACTCAGGTGAGTTGGGCACACCTGCTGTGAATGTAATAGTAGAGCGTCGTCAACATATTCACAATAATGATAATGTAGTGCAAACCTACAGCATGCATGGTCCTTGTCTTACGTGTAATTTCCCTAGGATGCCTCGGGGACACTCAGTTTAGCTTCAGGCTTCGTCAGTCAGTGGGCCGCAGTGGCTCCTGGTTTGGAGATGAAGATACTTACAGCAGGGATGCACCTATAACTCTACAGGTAAGACATCACACACAACACCATATATCGACTGTAAGATAGCATTCTGATGACATGATTGTCCCCCCACCCCCACCCCCCTTTCATTCAGCGAGAGCTGGCTCATTTCTACGGCTTTGTATACTTCAGACAAGTCAAAGATGTGTCTGTCAAGAGAGGATATTTTCAGAAGGTGAGATTTCAAGGCAGTAACCACCTGATATTTGTTTATACCAATTATCCTGCTGTCTCTCATGCTATTGATTCTAAAGACGCACTCAGTCTGTAAACCTACACGGATACCTTCTCAATATTTGTAACAAGAGATGGTTCATATTTCATATATGTTCTCACATGATTGGCAATTCATAATTTTTGTTTCTCTTTTGTTCTTTCGTGCTCTATTTTTATTACTCTCCCCCTTCCACTCCTACCATTCTCTAGTCTCTTGTTTTAGTGTCCAGGCTACCATATGTCCACTTTTTCCACACCATCCTCAACAGCATTGCTCCTGAGTATTTTGAGAAGTTTGAGCCCTGTCTTGAGGCAGGTAAGGACATAACTCCAAATGGCAGTGAAGGGTATTTTTTATTGCACTATTGCACATGGGGATCATAAAAGTCCTTGAACGTTCCTTTCTCCCTCTTTAGTCTGTAATCAGATTGACCAATGGCCTCCTCCAGTGCCTGGGATGACTCTCAGCCTCCCTGTGATGGGGATCGTTTTTCAGGTAAGTGACCTGCCTGTCGCAGTACAGTCAGTCAAATTATATTCAACTGAAGTTAAAAGTGTGTGTGTGTGTGGGGGGGGGGGGGGGGGGGGGGGGCCCAGGGGCGTTTTTTTTAAAGGTTTAAATGACAATGCAAAAAAATATTTGTTTTTTTTGGTTTTAAATATG
>JAVQIZ010081411.1:0-15000 GCA_036023535.2 Galaxias brevipinnis
TCTCCCATTATCATTCCTGCCCACCGATGGGTTCTCGGCCCGCTATCTCCTCTCCATTTCCACTCCTACGACAGATAAGAATGGAAATACTGACTTCATAGCTGACTGATTAAAGTGTCTGCCTTTCTTGATAATACACAGATAATTTATGGTTTTTTTCCCCTCTCTCCTTCCCCCTTTTTCTCTCGCTCGCTCACTCTCACTCTCTGTCTGGGTGGCTCTTTCTATCTGCGGCCCCCCCCCCCCCCCCCCCTTGCCTCTCTCCTCTATCTAGAAAGGGCGGGGTGTGCCAGAGTAGAGCGGGGGGAAAAAAACTCCCCTCTTTAATTTCTCCTTCTTTGTAGGGCTTTTTGAGATGGACTGGAGAGAGGGGAAAAGAGAGAGAGAGAGAGAGAGAGAGTAGATGAGGACTTGGGTAGAGCGACAGAGACAGAGACGTAGAGAGAGAGGAGGGGGGGGGGGTTGCAGGGGCTTTCAGACAGTGACTAGGCCGGACTGTAGTGCAGTGGGTGTCCTATCATTGATAAAGCCACAGTGCGTGAGGCTGGCCAATGTTACAAACACAATTGTTTTTTGTTACCTGCGGTCAGAGAGATACCACACAGAGAGAGAGAGAGAGAGAGAGAGAGAAGGAGCAAACAATGGAGAGAGGGGAGGAGAGAACAAGGCCGTGGAGGATTACGAGTGTTCGAGAAAGAGAGAGAGAGAAAGAAAGAGAGCGGTCCTGCCCAGTGAACTCTGTGAGGAGCTGCAGACCTGTTTCGGGTTGTCTCCTTTATCACTGATGGCTCGGCTCCGATAGCGGAGCAGATCGGCCATGGATAGGCTCCCGGCACCCAAATCCTCCAACCAATTTAGTTTTTCTTTTCCTTTTTTTTTTCTTTCTCCCCATCCCTCGTTTCTTTCCCTCCCTCCTTTTTCTCTTCTTTATCGCTCTGCTGGTTGTGCTATCTCTCCAGCTCTCGTCTTGTCGTCCGTCTTGCAAACTCGACCTCCGTCCCGTTATTTTTTTTTTTCAGTTCCCTTCCTCCTCTTTTCATCTTTCCTTTTGTCTTTCTCCCTCCAGCTATCTGTTGTTGTTATTTCATCCCCCCTTTTCTCTCCTGCTTCCGTGTCTCCTTCTCGCCTTCCTTCTGTCCGCCCTCACGTTCAACCAGGCAAAGAAATTCCCTGCGTGACTCCACTTCCTGGATCCTGTTGCTGACATCATACTTCCTGTTTGCCATCTGTCTGCCTGCTGCGTGCACAGTCCAAACTTTATGGATTATTAGAATATTCATTGTAATCCCAGAGAACTTCTATTCTATTCTATTCTATTCTGTTCTATTCTATTCTGATGTATAGCTTTTAGTCGCGCAGCGCAAGCTCCTATTAATCAGTCAGCATGACCATACAAGGTCAGACCAGGAAGTGGGTGAAGTCGTTAGCCCTTATCACCTCTGACACACTGGTGTGGATCTACAAGCGTTGGATAGGTTTTTAGCCATGTGTCAGATCGTACTCAGAAGGCCTAATCTTTGGTGGGTAATACCAATCTAGGTGTTTTTCAGATCTGGACAAGTGTCTTTTGGGGGTCCTGCTTTGTGGCGCAATCAAACAGACAGACAGGCAAGCAGATAGACAGTCATAAAATCAGATCCAGTCAGCCAGCTAGCTAGCAAGGAATCCAGCCAGTCATCCAGCCAGCCAGCAAGCCAGCCTGCCAGACAACCAGCCTACAATTCCCCCATCCAGCCAGTCATCCAACCTACCATTCCTCCACCCAGTCAGTCATCCAGCCAGTCATCCAGCCAGTCATCCAGCCAGTCATCCAGTCAGTCATTCAGCCAGTCATCCAGCCAGTCATCCAGCCAGTCAGGAGTACTGGTTAGTGGTGGGGAGTGGGAGCAGCAGAGTGGAACAACATGCTGTTTGTTCAGCCCACAGTAACTGACCTTGATAGATTAGAGAGGGAGCCTTTTTTCTGTCTGAGGGAGAGAAATGATAAGTGTGTGTGTGTGTGTGCGTGTGTGTGTGTGTGTGTGTGTGTGTGTGTGTGTGTGAAATAGTGTTTATCCTCCGCTGGAAACGTGCTCGCAGGCTACAGGCTGCTCTCAGATCAGATGTGTGTATATGCGTTTTGATTTGTCTCATCCGTCGAGCCGTCTCATTACGTTTGAAATAAATCTGTTTATTTCGTTGTTATGATATTTTGGCTCACACACACTCTCACTGCCTTGAGGGTGAACTACCTGTAGTTTCACATTCAGGGCCCAGAGGAAAAGCCAAGGCACGAGGTTCATTTGATACCAAACCCTGACCTCCATTTTACGGCCAGTGGTCCATTTTTCAGCCACAAAGAAGTTTAGGGGAGCGAAATAACGATAAAAAAAAAAAAACGATACCGCGAGAGAGAGAGCGAAAGAGAGAGAGAGAAAAATGCAACTGTGATAAAAAGCCTCGATAAGGGAACGACTGCGTTGTGTAGGAGTTGATATCAACGTTATCTATCTCCCTTTTTCACTCTCCGAGCCCCTCTGTTGTGTTTTTTTTTTTTTACCCCTTATCTCGCTCCACCAAAATGCCAGGAACAAAAAGAAAGAAAGAAAGAAATTACTGCGCGGATTATTCATGGGCTTTGGCTGATAAAATATTGACGCAGAAATTAAGAGGAATACATGGAGGCGTGTTTGGTGTTTTTATTATTTTTTTTCTGTTTCATTTAAATGTTCCTTAAAGGTGTCTCATTGTGTGGGGTAGCTCGTCGGTTGATGCGGACGCTTGGTGGCTGCCTGATATTAGCTGATCAGACCTCATTTAACCCTTTCTCAAACTGTATCAGCCCATCACACACACGGACGAGCTGGCACCAACACACTCACACACACACACACTCACAGGCACACACACACCAGCACAGTTGCTGGCAGTCTCTGATAAGAGTAGACCTCAATCTGTCGCTAATAGAAAGGGAGCAAACTCACAGTGGACAGGTCCGGGGTTGCCGGCGACGACAGGGCCTTGTTACCGGGGACGACAGCGGGCGCGATGCCGGCCCGCGATTGGTGGCTCGGCAGAGAGGAGCTGTCCGCTTGCGTCCCGTTGGCTGGCAGACGGGTCAGGGGCTCGTCCCTGCTTTCCATTTGAATCCCTAATTACGGCTGTCTTTAAACACAGCACCTCTTAAATCTTGACAAGGGGGCGCTTCCTGTAGCTGGGGCACTTAAATGGCTTTCTACGGATCCCCTTTTAGTGCGGTTTTTTATTTATTTTATCTAAAATAGTTGTTGTGGTGCTTCCGTGAAGAACTCCATCCCAGGAATATGGCAACACGTTATGTTTTTGTTGCTCATAACGAATATGCACAGCGTCGTTAAGTCAAATTCTAAATGTAGGTTTGAAATCATAAACCAGGTGTTTTTAGAAATGTGTAAGTTGATTGCTGCTGTGTTCAGCTGTTTACTTAAGTCTTGTCTTTTGTAAATGACCAAAAAACAAACCAACTTAAGGGCCTTTGGTTCTCATTTGGACTTTATTGGACTGGATCTATCATTTCTTATTATAAATGTTACGCATCAGGCTAAAAAGAGGCTTATTTCAATAAGTTTCACTTTTTTGAACTTTTAACATGGATTTAATAATACAGTCAAAAGCTCTTAGCAAAGTAATACAATATCCTGATTGAATTTGTATGTTACTAAGTCAGTACTGTGACTGTTACCATTGATACAGCAGGTCTGGTATGGCGCTACAAGACTTACATTAATTAATGTGCATCATTAACACACTTAATTTACAACCTTTGCTCACACACACACACACACACACACACGCACACACACACTATTTACTATGCTCTCCTCTTCCTATTCTTGCCCCTCCCTCTCTACCTCCATATCCCCCGCTTCTCATCCCGGGTCTCTTCTCCCTCCTCTCTCCCCTCTTTCTCTCCCTCCATTCTTCCCTACCTGCCCCAGCAATGCGTCCTCTCCTCTATCCCTTCTGCCCCTCTCCCTCCCTCTCTGTCTCACCCTGCCTGTCTCCCTTCCTCTAGTCTAACTCTTGGTATTAGCGGCACCGGGCAGCTCTGGCCCCGTCCGCGGCGAGTGTCCCCCGGAGTAAAACAATCTGCTGTAATGTATCAGAGCCTTATCTCCCCTATCAGAGCAGGGAGAAGACAGAGCAGCCGGGGCCGGGGCCGTGGCGCCTCTCTACTCTCTCTCTCTCTCTCTCTCCCTCTCTCTCCCTCTCTCTCTACTCTCTCTCTCTCTCTCTCGCCACCCCCCCCCACACTCACCCACTCCTCCTCTCCCACCACTCCTCACCCTCACCCCCCCCACCCCCACTGATAAAGTTTCAGAGTTCACTAGCCACACCCCTCCCCACACGGTACGGAGGAGGATGTGGACTTGGCCACAGGAGCGTGAGGGGAGAGGTGAGAGGGAGGTGGGGAGGGAGGGAGGGGTGTTGGGGGAGAGTTACATAGAAAGGAGAGTGAGTGAGAGAGAGAGAAAGAGAGAGAGCGAGAGAATAAAATGTCTCCTGGTACCACTGGAGGGTCACGGGTCAGGTTCACATGCACGTACACACACGCACGCACACACGCACGCACACACACACACACACACACACACACCATCCTTTTCCCCCTCTCCTTTTCAAGCCACCGGCCTCTATGATCCCTCCTCTCCTCCCTCTCCTCTGTTACTTTGTGACATGGATCCCTTTACACTTCTTCTCTTCTTCTCTCTCTCCATCCGTCTTTCCCGTAGCTTCTCTTCGACATTTCTCCTGCTAGTCTTACTGAGGTCTATCACAGTTCTCATCTGGGAGTGTGTGACCTTGTGTGTGTGTGTGTGTGTGTGTGTGTGTGTGTGCGCGCGTGCCCTCTGTCCCCCTTTGCTCCGCCCGTCCTTCCTTGGGTCCACCTGAGCTCCTGATCCCCTGTCTCTGTATCTCGGTGCTGCCATCGCTGCGTCAGACCTCAAAGTCTCCACACACACACACACATACACACACACGCCCTCACCTCCGATAACCGAGCCATGGATAAGACAAACGGGCCACAGTACAAATGGCTGATAGAGTATTAGCTCCAGCACTGATATTAGCCAGTGGCTGCAGGGCGTTCCCACTCGAACCCTGAACAGCGACTTATGAACTGGAGCGCTCCTGACAGAGTGTGTAGGGACATCAGAGAGCCACCATGGACTCCTGTGACTCCGTTTGGCTGGAATGGGTTATCTGGTCGTCAGATTCAACTTCGGCCCTGACAGGCTAGTCCGCGCGCACACACACCCACACACACGGACGCAGCCGAGAATAGAACAGTTGAAAGTTGTTAGGAGCACAAAAGAGAAGAAGGGGGAGCGATAGGGGAAAGAGGGGGTAGCCATTGTGACGGGGACAGAGTTCATTGGCGTATAATGGCAGTTAATGCGTGGCACAGCGCAGCCCCGGCTTTGTTCGCCAAAGTGCCGAGCGTTTAATACAATCTGATAGATAGACAGCCGTCTCTCCTCAGGCCTGCAGGACACGCACCCCCCCCCCCTCCATCCATCTCTCTCTCTCTCTCTCTCTAACTGTCTCTTCCTTTTCTCCGTCTTTCTAAAGGAATAATTCGTCAATAATTGGCCGTGTCGTTCTCGTTAGACGTCTGATAAATGTGTCCGGCCCCCAGAATGTCTCCAGTGGAGGGAGCGGGGCCCGGCAGCGTGTGACAGCAGATCTGAGGGCCCGATAGGACCATTAAGAGCTTCTGAAGTATTTTAGCTGAACTCACACAAAGCGGAAAATAGATAAATAAATAATGAAGAAAAAGAAGAAGTGGAACGTCAACTGCCGGAGAAACGATACAGACTTTTAGAAATCATTTGGGAGGGGGAGAGATAAAAGATTATCCTTTTTTTCCCCTCCCTCTCTCTCTCTCTCTCTCTCTCTCTCTCTCTTTCTCTCTCGTCATATTGCCTTCTCAGCCGTCGCTGCCCTTAATTCGCTTACTCAAGCAATCGTGCGGCGGACACGGCCTGTTCCCTGTGTGTGTGTGTGTGTGTGTGTGTGTGTGTGTTGGAGTGATTATATGCGTGCCACCATCCATGGTCTTGGTAGTACTTTAAGTGCTTATACTAGCAGCACCCGGTTATATCCTAACTCTTCCCAACAGTGTGTGTGTGTGTGTGTGTGTGTGAGAGAGAGAGAGAGAGCGATCCCGACTGTGTCCACATCACATTGCCCCGTATGGCATCCATTATCTCTCCCTACTGAAAGGTTTGGAATTTTCCCCAGATATTCTAGAATGTCTTATCAGCCAAACATCGCTGAGCGGCTGACACTCATCTTATTGGCTAAATCCGCCGTGGCAGTCACATTCCGTTGACCTTCCCGTCCAATAGCGGCCCAGACACAGAGTTTTGAGCAATAGTCGGTTTTGTCAGGAAAATGTAAGGGCATTTTGTTTTTCAAAGAGTGAAGTCATGCGGTTGTATTTAAGTGGTTCTTAAATTGATTAGCGGCATAATTATCAGAAATTGAGACGTTACTTTAGTTTCTCTCAACAATATCGAGCAATTTCTCATTCATTAGTCCAATAAACATATGAGGTAAAAATTCACAATTGGATGGGAACAAAAGCTCAAAGTAGCTCATATCTGGACAAACTCAGTGAGTGTCCTGTCTCTATGTCCCTACAGCTAGAACCCCCATACGGAGAGGATAGGTACCATACAGAGAGAGATCTGGTAAGTTTAAGGAAGGACTTTCCCAACCCCCCCCCCATCCCCAATCAGCTTGAGGATCTGAGAGATAAGGTTTGACAGAGTCCCCCCCCCCCCCCTTGCTGTTTGCCCTGCTGCCCAACAAACCCGCGCTGACCTTTCTGTCAACCGGTCATGCTTTGCAAGCGTTGCTGCTCTCTCTTTCCGTCTCATGCAAATATAAACGGATACAAGTGCTGGGTTTCTAGGAGGTTGGGCAAGCCTGTGTGTGTGTGTGTGTGTGTGTGTGTATGTGTGTATGTGTGTGTGTGTGTGTGTGTGTGTGTGTGTGTGTGTCTTTGGCAACAGAGGAGGTTCTGATGGTGTTAGTGTACAGGGATGCCATTCTTTTTTTTTCATTGGATCAGAGTGTCAGGTTGTTGGTTGCTAATAGTTTTGCTCAATATTTAGGAATGTCAGTTTGAGGCTTTTTCCCAGTCACGTGATTGGACAGTTGAGGGGAAATTCATTTTTTTCCCAACTTCCTGTTTCCCTGTGTTTAACCTAGAACATTGTTGCCATCTTTTAATCCGCCTTTAATTACTATCGTTTTAATTGGCACATCCCGTTAAATGGCGGCAATTTAACCTTTGAACTGGACTAGCTGGCCCCAGTCATCCAATTAATGCTTTTATTGAAATTCATAAATGACGCATAAATAGTCTGCTTATATTCATATCTGTATAGTAACCACTTAACATTGGCTTGCGTGATGAAGGCTATGAATGACTTGTTTTTTAACGTTTCTTGTTTAGACGTTGTTGCTGTTGCTGTATACCTATTTGTGGTCTTTACAAACAGGAAACTCATTTCCTCGACAGGAACATTAAGACGAACCGCACGCCTGTCATTTTGTCACCTTCCTCACAGAGTTCGCGTCAGTCCGAACAGAACAACGGGCCTGGCCGTGCGCGCCCCGCACTGAAAAGCCAAATCCAGCCGATTGCGTCGGCTCTGAACCCTCCCGTCATATCGTGGGCTATCTGATACCCCTGAAAGGGGAAGTTGGCCCTCGCCACGTTTCCAGTTTCTCCCCGTCCAGAGGTTCCTGCCCCCGGTTTGAATCAGGTGTTGGTGAGCCCCTGCCACTCTCAAACCACAGACCTTTTAAAAGGACAGGCTAATAGGGTGGAGCCACCATATATTATTCATCAAAAGATAGCGCCTTCTTCCAACAACAAACTCTTCAGAGGAGAGAAGAGGGAGAGGGAGAGGTGAGGAGAGGAGAGGAGAGGAGAGGATGTTAATATTCCTCTTCTCTATTGCTGTCAGCCACAGCTTTTTTTTCTTCTTTTGCTTTTACCTCTCTTTCAGCTCATCTTAAATTTCCATTGTTCACCACAAAAAGACCAAGCCAAGCCTACTCAGAGTGACTCCATGACACCGGCCTGGCCCCTCCTCTTCCACCTCCTCCTCCTCCCGCACACACACACACACACGCACACACACACACAGACAGAAAAACACGTACACACACACACACACACTCACACACCTCAGAGAGCAGCGTTATTATTAATCATCTCTATCAGATTCTCACATCTCACTGCTATTTGCTGTCTAATCACTAAAATAATATGAAGTGTGAGTGAGGGTGGGTTTGAGGGGGAGGGAGGGACTTTTGGGGGGGGGGCAGTGGTAGGGTGGGCAATGTGGGGGGTGGGCAGGGGGAGGGGTGTGGGGGCGTCACCATGACGACCGCATGGAAAAAAGGTCAGGCCGAGTTTATCTTATCAGCGATAGGGAATGGTTACTAATTACAGATAGGTTCCAGCAGCACTCAGTCCACCGGGGCCTGCTTTTAAAACACTATCAGCAATCCACACCGGCTTGATATTAAAATAATCTCCACAGTCATCCCCGCACGCACGCACACACACACACACTAACGCACGCGCACACACACACACGCACGCGCACACTCACACCTCGAACCATGCTGGGGCTCTCAGAGGGCCTTGAGATGGGAGGCACTCGTAGAGAGACAGCAGGTCTATCTATAGACGCGACAACGTTACGACGAAATACGACTGAATGCCAGACGTGTGAACTGAGGATCCACGCGTCCGCCTGCTCTCTGTGTATGATCATAGCAGGGAGACAGGTCTGATTTTAGACGCGGTTCATTTGTGAATTAGCTAAGCTTACACCATGAAAGGTTGATTGCGGTGGTTTTGGTGAAAAAAAAAAACCCCACCTCTGTGACGACGACGTCAAAGGCGGCAGATGACGGGTCGACTGTGTGTGCTGAGGATGAGACCAAAGAGGTAGCATTGTTCTAAATAATGGCCTTTAGTGAAGGGGGTGAAGGCGTGTGGCTCTGGTGAGACCACCGTGGACATGCCCATTGGTGACTCAGAGAGAGAGAGAGAGAGAGAGAGAGAGGAGGTTGGTAGCCACTGGTCCCTGCCAGCTTTCGCGTTTTTTCCAGTTTTTATCCTCTTTTCATTTGTTTATTTAAAGGTTTGGATTTTATTTTTTGATGTGTTTGATGATTGTGTTCCGATGGTAAAGTCAATGGGAGGGGCAGGTGGTAAACAGAAAGAGAGTTGAGGTGGGGTCGCTCGAGTAGGCAGGGTTCAGACTGCTCCGTTCTCTCTCATGCAAACACTTGTTTATTATCTCCATAGAAGCCTGTGTTTTATACTAAATACTATACTAAATAGTATAATTATGCTCAATTGCCAAATCTATGTGTGCGTATTGATTATACTTATGCTTGTATCTGTAAGGATGTCTCAATATACATGTGTATGTGCAAGCATACAACAAGGGTTGATGTGTTTAAGCTTGAGTGTTTTCGGTCTGTGTGTGTGTTTGTGCAGTGTGTTCGTTGTGCGCGTGTGTGTTCTGTGTGTCTGTGCTTATTCGGTGAGTGTGTGTTCGGTCTGTGTGTGTGTGTGTGTGTGTTCGGTCTGTGTGTGTGTGTGTGTGTGTGTGTGTGTGTGTGTGTGTGTTGTCGTGGTACCCTTCCATTTATCATCTCTGACATTTGGCTGTACTCCCCCTTATCGCGCCGTCATCTGAGAGGAGCACATTTTTCCCATCAGAAATCCCGTTGTGACTTTTTGCGTTGGAAAGTGATAAGGGGGCGAGGGGTGGAGGGGGTTTGGGGGGCTAGGGGGGGTTCCTTTGGCAACCAGAGAGAGAGAGACGTAGATGTAAAAGGAGGACCTCCTTTCCCGGCGTGTGTCTGTCTGTGTGTGTGTGCGTGTGTGTGTGTGTGTGTATGCGCGTGCGCGTCTTTGCGTGTTTGCATTCTAATGTGTGTGAGCATTTCATAGTGCATCGGCATTAGTATTTGTGGGTGTGTGTGTGTTTGCGTGTGTGTGTGTGTGTTTGTGTGTGTGTGTGTGAGTGTGTGTGTGTGTGCGTGTGCATGTGCGTGTGCTTCTTAACAGGGACGTTATCTGGGCAGCGGGGGCGACAGCGATGCCCTGCCTCTTGAAAACAGACCCTTTCTTTGGGCTCTGGCTGGCAGCCATGCAGAGGGTTATATTTAACAAGCCCTCCTATATGTTATCTCCTCCTCTAGATCGTCTCTGCATGCTCCATGGAGCGCTCCCTCACACACACACACACACACACACACACACCTCTCTCTTTCTCTGATCCTCTTACTCTCTCTTGCTACTTTCTTTTTCCCCTCTCTCTCGTTCTTCTCTTTCCTTTGTCTCTTCCCATCTCTATCTCTTTTTCTCTTTTTTTGCTCTCCACCTTTTCGTCCTCTGACTCTATCACTCGCTCTCTCACTTTATCACTATCACTCGCTCTCTCATTTTTTGTATTTATTTTATTTTTATTTTGAGCTTTGCAACAAGACTGTGGGATAGCACTCTCATCCTGACAGGCAGTGCGTCCAACCCTGGTCGGCCCCCCCTCCTTCTTTCCATTTATCTCCATATCTTTCTTTTCTTTCTTTTTTTCCCTCCCTGCTGCCCTTCGGTCTTTAAAGCCCTTTTGCGTTCTTCTTCCACGTCGCTCTGTGGTTTCCGGGAGACGGGTTTCTTGGTTACCAGCGCGGGGCCGCGCATTATCAGCCGCCACTGTCACCGGGAGGGCGATACCATCGACTTCTGCTAATGTCATGTGTAGGACTTTGTATCTAGTGATGTGGAAACCTTGATAGGAGATATCATATCCTGCTTGTATATTGCAAACATCCATATCGCACTAATGATCAGCGACAACACATCAGCCTATATTAATTAATACATAAAAAATATGATTATTATTTTTTTGGAAGGATACGGGGTCGAGGTTTATCGTACGGTGTTACCATTGTATGGCTACTTGCGTTGACCACAAGCTTTTTTTAATTGGGGATAAATGTTTCCGGGATCATTTCGAAAAAACACCACTTTCTTGTTCGTGTCACTTCTGACTGATGATGATGGCATGGAATGTTGAATTATGGCCGGGCCTAATGATATCTCATAGATGTATCTTCTATCTTTATTCGGGTATTATTGTATTCAGTCGGCTTGAGAGCAGTAGCCTTTAAGGCAGCCAGTATTTTATGTGTTTTTAGTGTCCACAGTAAAGCCATAACAATGCAGGTGGGAGTCATAAACGAGAGTTGTTTTTTCAAGCTATCAGGATCAGAACCCGGTGACGATAAGAAACGCATGGAGCCATTTGCATGTACAGAACACAGGATTGGGCTAATAATCAAATATTTCCCAAGGCCCAAGTCTAGGTTTGCTATCGTTATCATATCTCTGTGCTGTATCAGTTTAGACTCAACTTTACCGCCCTATACACACACACACACACACACACACACACTCACACGCACACACATACTCTCTCTCTCACACACACACACACACACACACACACACACTTACCTTTACAAACACACACACACACACACACACACACACACACACTCTATACAAGCAGTCCTACAAGCAGTTCACCCCCGTTCCCTAGCCTACCCTAATGTTTGTGTCTGTGTGATTCAGATCTGTCTGTTCTCTCTCGTTCTCTGGGTCGGAGTTGTGTTTAGTCTCTGCTGCTAGCAGAAACATCTGTGACCGTGTGTGTGTGTGTGTGTGTGCGTGTGTGTGTGCGTATCGGAGGAGTTGGGATGAGAGTTGAGATGAGGTTTCAGGGTCGACAGCGGGATAAGAAACTGTAGCGAAGGACGCGGCACTTCAGAGGAGAAGGGAGGAGGAAGAGGAGGAAACCATTAGATGAAGAGAGGGGTATCGGGGAGGACAAGAGGAGACAGATACCGAGAAGGAGAGGAGGAGAATGAGGAGGAGGAGGCGGAGAGAAAATAGGGAGTCAGTGAGAGGGCATTGCCATTGGTCGCATGAGGTCACAAGAAAATCTGACAGGGACGTAAAAAAATCCAATCGTTTCGAACGTGTAATATAAATATAACATTGAACCTCACTCTGCCAGGATATTCAGTATCGACGTTTCATTCAAGCATTTGAATATCGCGGTGTCTTCATATGAACGTTCTGTATTGCCTTGGGTTTGGGTGAGCAAAGTGTCTGTAACTGGTGGCCACTACCGTTGTTCACCACTAGAGGCAGCGCAACACGAGTCCCACTTCAAGAATCTCCAAAGATTCCCTGCTGGCTGATAATATGCAACGCAAAAAAAATAAATAAATACATGAAATACTAAAATTTCTGCAATAATGAACCTGTCTGTCATTAACTTTTGCTTTATCATTCTGTATCTGAACAGAGACCTGCTTTCTGTCATATTCACTGATGTGGGAGAGAGAGGGGGAGACATAGTGAGGGAGGGAAAGACAGATGGATGGAAGGAGGAGGTTAAGGTGTTTCTCTTCTTTTCTACATACCACTCCAATCTCTCCTCCCCCCTCCTCCTCCTGCCTTTCTTCATTCAGGGTTAAGACCAAGGAGGTGGGATTGCAATCATATTCGGTTTATCACACATTCTCTCTCTCTCTCTCTCTCTCTCTCTCTCTCAAACACACAAACAAGTGCACAGTGGAATACACCAGAGCACCCCCCCTCACACACACACACACACACACACACACAGCCAGTGGAATAGATACTTCTTTTAAATAGCTTATTTTCTACCTTTTTTTTTGTTTAAAAGCTCTGTTTGTTTGGGTCCGGAACGCGGACGCCTCGTCCCCGCGGCGCTTTAGGAACACGGTAATGGCTTTGATGTGTGTTTGATTGCTTTGGTCTGGGACGGGCCGCCAAGACGCGTTAGGGGGGGGAGACCAGGAACCCGGAGATCGCACATCTTTCTGAAGATAAATCCACTTCGCAGTCACAACCGGTTGGCGATAGAGGGTGACCTTCCTTTGTGAGGCAAAGCGTGTGAAAGTCTCTCCTCAGTTTCCTCAAGGACGCCATCTTTCTATCAGGATCGTCGGGGGGGAGGAAGAACGGCAGATAGAGGGACGCAACAATGTCGGCGATATCGGTTGAGAAACCAACTGATATTGGAGAGACCTAAGATCTGACCTTGTGCTCTGTGTGTGCGTGTGTGTGCGTGTGTGTGTGTGTGTGTGTGTGTGTGTGTGTGTGAGAGAGAACACTGGGACCTCTTCCTGACCCTCATTTTCTTTTGTTTAAGAATATACTAACGTCCCATACTAACGTCTGTGCCTGTTCTCCACACTGCTTGGTCCCCATGGATATGACCTTTAACCCCCCCCGCAGCCATCTTCTCTCTGAACGCTTTGACACAGCTTCAAATGGTTCCATTGGTTTAGTAATGGAAAGGGTTAACTGTCCCCTGCTCACCCCATACAGTGCTAGTTATCTGTCTTTTTTATTTTTAAATATGCTTCAAATGACATTACATGGCAGTGATTCGCCAGACGTTGTCATCCAGAGTGTCTTTATAACGTGACATTGTCCCAGAGCAGGTCAAGAAAAACTATGAAGCAGGCACTCCAAACAAGTGAATACCTCTCACAGTTGCACAGCATCGTTCACTCGAAGTACGTGTCCTTTTGCGTGTGTGCGTGCGTGCGTGCGTGCGTGCGTGTGTGTGTATATATGTGTGTGTGTGTGTGTGTGTGTGTGTGTGTGAAGGCGGGGGGGTGTTTCTGTGTGTGTGGTGGGGGGTGTTTGTGTGTGTGTGTGTGTGTGTGTGTGTGTGTGTGTGTGTGTGTGTGTGTGGGTCTGTGTGTGTGTCCAGGCTGACAGTGGTGTATTGTAGTGTGTGTGTGTCCAGGCTGACAGTGGTGTATTGTAGCGTCTGTCCCGAGCGCTGAATGGTGGACTGATAGAGATACTGACTGATGCAGATCCTCTCTGTACTAATGACTCTCTGCACCCACTCCAACCCCAAACACACAACGCCTGTCTGTGTGTGTGTGTGTGTGTGTGTGTGTGTGTGTGTGTGTGTGTGTGTGACTGTGTGTGTCTGTGTTCGTGTGTATGTTTTGTGAGTTTGTGTGTGTGGATGTTTCTGTGTGTGTGTGTGTGTGTGTCTGTGTGTGTGTGTGTGTGTGTGTGTGTGCAAGGGTGGGAGGGGGCTGTTAATCTCTCCTAAGACTGCAGTCGTCTCCTTATTGTGACAATACAACAGAAAATGAGCAATGAAAATCACACTTTATTTCTACAACCAGACGCTCTTATTTCTGATTAGAATTCTCGAACCCTGTGTGTGTTACTGTATAATGGTCCCCCCTGTGTGTGTGACAGCAAAGTGGGTCCCCCTGTGTATGTTACAGCAAAGTGGTTCCCCCTGTGTGTGTGACAGCAAAGTGGTTCCCCCTGTGTGTGTGACAGCAAAGTGGTCCCCCTGTGTGTGTGACAGCAAAGTGGTTCCCCCTGTGTGTGTAACAGCAAAGTGGTTCCCCCTGTGTGTAGAATGCTGGTTCAGCTGTCTGGTGGGGTCACCATGGTGGCAGAGAGGCTTCTGGGAGGGACTGTCTTGTTCCTGATTGGTCATGCTGCTGGCCCTAGCGCTATGGTGACAGGGCTTGTCACGGAGAGGAGACGGTTGCTTTAGTGACAGGGCGAAGTCAAGCCTGGTCATGTTATACTGGTGACTTTGGAGGTTGCGTCATTAGTTGTGCGTTGTCCTGACAACCTGGGCTTAATATGGGATGGGTGTCACCAATGGTGATGTCATGTGGTTTTAAAGACTCTGGATGAGGAGAGAATGACCCGGCCCACCAGTGAGAGGGCTCTGACCTTTGATCCCAAGCCTAAGGAGGTGCTCCAGCTGCTGCAGTAAGAGCCTGCATTATTCAGCTCTGCCTCTGACCCCACAGGATACCATCTAACCTCTGACCCCACAGGATACCATC